>JAWPHD010003611.1:0-211479 GCA_037043455.1 Cyrtodaria siliqua | reverse complement strand
GCCATCTTTGTTTACATAGAGTTATATAGTAAAAACTTGTAGCGACTACTCCTCTGAAACTACTTGGCGGATTTTCATGAAACTTTACAGGAATGTTGCTCTTAATGTCTTATTGATCCAAGCAAAATTTCAGATCGGCCAGAAATTTAAGATGGCTGCCACAGTTAAAAATAGATTTTAAAAAATAAGTTTGTAGCGACTACTTCTTGAAAACTATAAGTGATATTGATATGGGACTTTTTTCTAAAATGATCAGCATGACATGATGGTTATCCGAGTCGAACATTATTTTGATTCGACATTAAACATGGCTGCCAGTGGCCATCTTTCTTTACATAGAGTTATATAATGAAAACTTGTAGCGACTACTCCTCTGAAACTACTTGACGGATTTTCATGAAACTTCACAGAAATGTTGCTCTTGATGTCTAATTGATCCTAACAAAATTTCAGGTCGGCCGGAAATTCAAGATGGCCGCCATGGCTAAAAATAGATTTTCAAAATACAAGTTTGTAGCGACTACTTCTTGAAAACTATAAGTGATATTGATATGGGACTTTTTCTAAAATGATCAGCATGACATGATGGTTATCCGAGTCGAACATTATTTTGATTCGACATTAAACATGGCTGCCAGTGGCCATCTTTGTTTACATAGAGTTATATAATGAAAACTTGTAGCGACTACTCCTCTGAAACTACTTGACGGATTTTCATGAAACTTCACAGAAATGTTGCTCTTGATGTCTAATTGATCCTAGCAAAATTTCAGGTCGGCCGGAAATTCAAGATGGCCACCATGGCTAAAAATAGATTTTCAAAATGCAAGTTTGTAGCGACTACTTCTTGAAAACTATAAGTGATATTGATATGGGACTTTTTCTGAAATGATCAGTATTACATGATGTTGGTCCTTGTCAAAAATCATTTTGATTCGATGTTTAACATGGCTGTCAGCGGCCATCTTTGTTTACATAGAATTATATAATGAAAACTTGTAGCGACTACTCCTCTGAAACTACTTGACGGATTTTCATGAACTTCACAGGAATGTTGCTCTTGATGTCTAATTGATCCTAGCAAAATTTCAGGTCGGCCGGAAATTCAAAAATAATTTTTCAAAAAACAAGTTTGTAGCGACTACTTCCTGAAATCAAAATCAATCAGTAGAGCTTCAAGGTCATTGACCTCTTGTTTTAATTTTTTTTTTAATTATTATTATTTTTTTCCCCATATTTCTTTTTGTTGAAATTATTCCTATTATTTCATTTTATTTTTATTTATTTTTTTAGCTCTATGTTGGACCAGTCGAACCTGTAACAGAGGAGTTATGGCTCTTGATTTTAGTTAAAAATAAATACTATATTTTGCCTCGTTAACACGATATGGCCTTCATTTTTCATCTGATCTTTACCAAACTTTACCAGATTCTTTAGTTATGGCCCTTGATTTAGTTACAAAGCTGTTTTTTGCCCGAAACTTTCAAAAAAACGTAAATGGCAGTCACTCGCTTCATTGATGTTATAAGAGCTGTGTTAGCCAGTAGAGCGTCCACAGGCCCTCTTGGGCCTCTTGTTTTTAGCTCTACTGATCAGAGATCAGCAGAGCTTATGCCGTGGTGCGGCGTCCGTCGTCCGTCCGTCCGTCCGTCCGTCTGTCCGTAAACTTTTATTTGTAGCGACTTCACAGCTGAAACTACTGGATGGATATTCATGAAACTTTACAGAAATGTTGCCCATAAAGTCTAGTTGATCCTAGCAAAAATTCATGTTGATGTGAAATCCAAGATGGCCGCCAAAGCTAAAAATAGAGTTTTAAAATACAAGTTTGTAGCGACTTCTTCTTGAAAACTATAAGTGATATTGATATGGGACTTTTTCTAAAATGATCAGCATGACATGATGTTGATCCTAGTCAAAAAACGTTTTGATTCAACGTTAAACATGGCTTCCAGCGGCCATCTTTGTTTACATAGAGTTATATAGTAAAAACTTGTAGCGACTACTTCTCTGAAACTACTTGGCGGATTGTCATGAAACTTTACAGGAATGTTGCTCTTGATGTCTAATTGATCCTAGAAAAATTTCAGGTCGGCCGGAAATTCAAGATGGCCGTCGCAGCTAAAAATAGATTTTTAGATATACTGATCAGAGATCAGCAGAGCTTATGCCGTGGTGCGGCGTCCGTCGTCCGTCTGTCCGTAAACTTTTATTTGTAGCGACTTCACAGCTGAAACTACTGGATGGATATTCATGAAACTTTACAGAGATGTTGCCCATAAAGTCTAGTTGATCCTAGCAAAAATTCATGTTGATGTGAAATCCAAGATGGCCGCCAAAGCTAAAAATAGAGTTTTAAAATACAAGTTTGTAGCGACTTCTTCTTGAAAACTATAAGTGATATTGATATGGGACTTTTTCTAAAATGATCAGCATGACATGATGTTGATCCTAGTCAAAAATCGTTTTGATTCAACGTTAAACATGGCTGCCAGCGGCCATCTTTGTTTACATAGAGTTATATAGTAAAAACTTGTAGCGACTACTCCTCTGAAACTACTTGGCGGATTGTCATGAAACTTTACAGGAATGTTGCTCTTGATGTCTAATTGATCCTAGAAAAATTTCAGGTCGGCCGGAAATTCAAGATGGCCGTCACAGCTAAAAATAGATTTTTAAAAAATAAGTTTGTAGCGACTACTTCTTGAAAACTATAAGTGATATTGATATGGGACTTTTTCTAAAATGATCAGCATTACATGATGTTGATCCTAGTCAAAAATCGTTTTGATTCAACGTTAAACATGGCTGCCAGCGGCCATCTTTGTTTACATAGTTATATAGTAAAAACTTGTAGCGACTACTCCTCTGAAACTACTTGGCGGATTGTCATGAAACTTTACAGGAATGTTGCTCTTGATGTGTAATTGATCCTATCAAAATTTCAGGTCGGCCGGAAATTCAAGATGGCTGTCACAGCTAAAAATAGATTTTTAAAAAATAAGTTTGTAGCGACTACTTCTTGAAAACTATAAGTGATATTGATATGGGACTTTTTCTAAAATGATCAGCGTGACATGATGTAGATCCTTGTGGAAAATTATTTTGATTCGACGTTAAACATGGCTGCCAGTGGCCATCTTTGGTTACATAGAGTTATATAGTAAAAACTTGTAGCGACTACTCCTCTGAAACTACTTCACGGATGTTCATGAAACTTCACAGGAATGTTGCTCTTGATGTCTAGTTGATCCTAGAAAAATTTCAGGTCGGCCGGAAATTCAAGATGGCCACCACAGCTAAAAATAGATTAAAAAATAAATAAGTTTGTAGCGACTACTTCTTCAAAACAATAAGAGATATTGATATGGGACTTTTTCTAAAATGATCAGTATGACATGATGTTGGTCCTTGTCGAAAATCGTTTTGATTTGACCTTAAACATGGCTGCTTTGTTTACATAGAGTTATATAATGAAAACTTGTAGCGACTACTTCTTTGAAACTACTTGACGGATTTTCATGAAACTTCACAGGAATGTTGCTCTTAATGTCTTATTGATCTTAGCAAAATTTCAGGTCGGCCGGAAATTCAAGATGGCCGCCACGGTTAAAAATAGCTTTTCAAAAAACAAGTCTGTAGCGACTACTTCCTGAAATCAAAATCAATCAGTAGAGCTTCAAGGTCATTGACCTCTTGTTTTTGTCTGTATTTTTTACCCATTTAAGGTTTCATGTTGGAACATGTAAGTGTTATACAGCTATAAATAAAATGCAACCATTTGTACACATAGAGAACAAGCTTTATCGAGTCTACAAAGTTATTTAATTGATGTTGTTGTTCGTAGGTAGAGACCCGGCGTCCATGACCTTCACCTTACATCAGGAAGTAGGAAACAGAAACGGCGCATCGCCAGTCTCAGTTCCCATCTCATCGTGTCACAAATGTTGCCAAAACTTAACTGAGATGTTATCTATAAATATCGACTTACTGACTGCTTACTAACTTCCTGTTGTGAAGAAAACTTCTAATTTGGATTTTCAGTTTCTTGCACATGGTCGTTGGAATATATTAAAATATGAGCAAATTCTAGGTAGATTCCCAACAATGCAGAAGTAAGTCTTCAAAGTCAAGGTCATAAAAAAAATAAGACTTCTTTCTGTTTTCTACGCCCTTCAGTGAATGTTAATGCTTTCGATTTAGGTTATTTCCGCGATACGGTAATTATTTACACACATTCGAAGACTACTGTGTAAATAAGATGTCCATTTCAGAATCGGCTACTATACCACTGGAAATAACAGTGTTTACTTTACTATGAAAGAACTTACGATTCAGTCGGTGCTCACGGAAAATATTTTTGACAGGCAGGCCCTGAATTAATATTGACGGGCCCTGAATTAATTATATAGTAAAATATGGCAAAAAGGGACAAGCCCCTAACAGATTTTGACAGGCCCCGGGCTTAGGGCTATCCAATTTTATGGTAAAGTAAACAGAATTATTGCCATCATGGTGAAGTAAACATAATTATTTGCCATCATGATAAAGTAAACAATTATTGCCATCACGTTAAAGTAAACGGAATTATTGCCATCGTGATAAAGTAAACAATCATTGCCATCATGATAAAGTAAACAATCATTGCCATCATGATAAAGTAAACAATCATTGCCATCATGGTAAAGTAAACGGAATTATTGCCATCACGGTAAAGTAAACGGAATTATTGCCATCACAGTAAAGTAAACAATCATTGCCATCACGGTAAAGTAAACGGAATTATTGCCATCACGGTAAAGTAAACGGCATTATTGCCATCACAGTAAAGTAAACAATCATTGCCATCACGGTAAAGTAAACAGCATTATTGCCATCACGGTAAAGTAAACAATCATTGCCATCATGGTAAAGTAATTGGAATTATTGCCATCACGGTAAAGTAAACGGAATTATTGCCATCACAGTAAAGTAAACAATCATTGCCATCACGGTAAAGTAAACAGAATTATTGCCATCACAGTAAAGTAAACGGAATTATTGCCATCACGGTAAAGTAAACAATCATTGCCATCACGGTAAAGTAAACAATTATTGCCATCACGGTAAAGTAAACGGAATTATTGCCATCATGGTAAACAGAATTATTGCCATGGGTATACCGGTAGCAGTAATCTGAAGAAAGTTTGAGCAATGAATATGTTACTGTGCATGAAGTTGCTAGGGTAATCTTGCCAAGGGTAAAATATAAACAATGACTGTTGAGAACCGTTATAATTTTACAGTAGATACGAACAGGTAAACACAAAGAACTAGACTCCCTTTTGAGAACCAGTTTTAAAAAACAAGATAGAAACATTATTATGTTATGAGAAATAGGTTAAGTTTTATTTCAATCTGTAATACTTAACTATTTAAAAGCAACATCACCCGTTACATTTTCATGTGAGGTGGCACTGAGGTTGGTGGTGTTCTGTTGTTTTTTCCCCACCCCGACATTGTTACATATATTTTTGAACACACACCCATCATTCATCTGTTCGCCTGTTTTACATCTTTTTTGAAGTATTTATTTTGGTTAGATTTATGTCCTTGTGCTATTATGGAGAGTTTGTTATACAAAAGTTGGAAGAAATGTTTATCCCCGAGGGATTTTATTTGTTTATAAAATAATGTGTTATTTTTAATACGGTGCATGAAGTTTGTCACTACCATATAAATAGAATTGAGCCAAAGGAGAAACATTTAATAGTCACTTTCTGTGATTATTTATGTATTGTTTCTTAATTCATCAATTTCAATAATTGTTAAGGACCTATTTCCAGCCTATTGTATGGGGGTGGGGTGAGAGAAAATTTCTTTAGGTAACTGTAAATCACTGTTAGAGATACAATTGCATGAGAAAATAGTGTTATTCAAATTTGTATCAGATTGTGAGGCCCTCCAAATACAGCTTTAGTATGAAACCTAAAAGCATGGGTTTCATTAATTGTTTCTTGGTGTTTACTTTTGTTCTAAAAGCAATGAATTATCAACACAGTTTTGTATTTTAGTACAGCTTACTTGCGTTGTTTTTTTCATAAAAAGTAAAGTTGTAAGTATTATATACTGCTGTACACTAGATACTGTTCAATATAACACTGTTAGTCAAAGAAAAAACTTTACTCGGGCGTCAATTTATATGCCTGAGCTAATCGGTCACGAAGCATGCTAGCAGTGAATAAGCATGCTTTCCATGAATTTTCAATGACCATTTAGCGTTGGGAAATAGGTCCTTAATTCAATTCTGGACAAATGTTCATATTTGATGTTCAAAAAGGATCTCCAGTTCAATCGAGGGAATGATTAGCGAATCCGGTAATCCCTAGGTGATTTTGGGTCCTTTTGGCCCTGTGGGTTGAATCGATTCAGGACCGTTTTGGGTTGTAATCGAAAAACAACATTTAATCATTAAAATCGTACTTGCATTAATATATGGAATCATTTAAAAAGAAATGAATTTGTGAGTATTGTACATTTGTTTACTATTGTTATTTATGTTATTGTATTTACTGTACAGATTTGTTGTTTACATTATATAATGTTTCTGTATTTTTAGAGATACAAACTTAATGTTAGATAGAGACTGTACATATATACATATTTAAAATGAACAAATTTCAAGTATTAGAGTTTTCTATTGTCGTCATTCAAAGCATTGTATTTTTATTACCAAAATTACCAAAAACTATCTCGATTCTTTAAAAGCACCCTTTTTGCTTTCTAGAAGTCCACATTTGAACACAACATCTTTTGTACTGTAGGCTATTTAGTTAATGCATTCTGTATGTGTAAACTGCTATAAAAATCCTTATGTTCTCAAGAAATTTGCTCATAAAACCTTTCCTCTTTCTGAATTGTGCTCACCCCTCACTATTCTGTATCTACATCTAGCCTATAAACTTTCAAGTCAGGCAAGAAATCACATTATACGACTGAAGTATGTGTTATATATACTTAACTTAAGCATCTGTAGTACAGCATAAAGCTTTACTTGGCTTAGCTTAAACTTATTAGCTTACCGCCTTTCATCAGTGTCGTAGAAAAACTATATATGCTGCATTACAAGCTGTCAGATCGACCGCAGGGTAGGGCTCAAACTGTGCTAGTACATTTATATTCGGTTCCGATCATGTAACGCACCAATTTATATTAGGGTCAGATCATAAAACAACCTGTAACACACCAATGTATACTAGAGTAAAATCATGAAACAAAACCAATAACACGCCAATGTATACTAGGGTAAAATCATGAAACAAAGCCAATAACACCAATTTATATTGGGGTCATATCATAAAACAAAACATATAACACACCGGTTTATATTAGGTTCCGATCATATAACACGGTTCCTGTCATATAACACCAAGTTATGTTAGGTTCCGATCTATAAAACCAAGTTTGTTAGGTTCCGATCATATTACACAAGTTAATGTTAAAAATATGCTAGAACTGTCCAGATCGATCATATAACACACGTTTGTGTTATAGAACACCCCCATTTATGTTGGCTTCCGATCAGATAACACTTGTGTTTATGCTAGTACTGTCCGAATCATACAGTCCTTTAGTTTAAGATAAGACAATTGTGTTTAGTGCTATGCTTAGCCTTGCCTTGGCTGGATTTTATGAAGTTATATAGGGAAATGATATCAATTTGTGTCCAGTTTGGACAAAAATGTATTGAGGAAGAAATCGTACACTCGAGACAGTTAGTACAGCGTGGCAACATTTTAACAGCAATGGTTGTGACACTGATTTCATTTCTTATCACCAGAGATATATATACATCGGAGAACTAACTACAGTTAAATTCCAGATATTTTCCTTTGATATCAATGAAGGCAGCCATTTACCATTTACAATCATCTTGAACAGCAATATTACAGCTTGACATGGTTTCATTCTCAATTCTAAATCCTTCCAACAAAATAATTGTAAAAGCATTTGAACGAGTGCAATATAGCCATATAGATCCAATATCCAACAGCAATAAAAGAGTTTGTGAACTTTACTACTTGTCGCATATTCATTATAAATTAGAAATTAATTCATTCTTCATTGAAAAATGGTGGACAAATGGACAACAACCAACAGTCCATTACTGGTCTATCACCCGCACCGGCATGCAATATGTGAATGAGCACAATAGGATGTAGACTAGGCAGCCATTTTATGCTATTAGAATATCATTTGGTACTAAATTCTTTTTTGTAAGATTAATAGCAAATAATGGCAATGGTCAATGCCAATCTTTTATAAATAAGTTCTTGCAAATATATAACAAATATATTTTTCTTGCGAACAGCATTAACATGGTCATAATATGAAAGTTGAGCAACAAATCTCACTGGGCAAAAAGCTTTCTCACCATTCTACTATTAATGCTAGATCTGTCCTAGTTATTCCATACCTCTCGACACGTTTTTCTTGTATCAAGTTAATGTACATTTTTTGTTTGCGGCTCTTCAGTAAAGCATGTGACGACTGTGTCGACAATGTGTACAAAGTTGTGTTGTGCAATTACACGCATGATCATTGTGTCAACTGGCTGGTCTTTGCACCAAATATTATGTATTTTAGTCCCTTTCATGTGATCATTATTTATCTAATAAAAACAAATTGTACTTGAATTTCTTGTATTTGTTTTCATTTCATTTTCCAATACAACCATCTTGCCCACTTCATAGATAGTCAAACATATTTTTTTTTAGTGTAATGATCAACTACTGGAGAGCGGCTATAACACAACTGGGGAAAAGTTCTTTAACTTGTTCATACATACTCTGTATTTATTTCGTACATATTTGCTCATGTCATGAATCTTTGTCTCAGTTCAGATTCATGTGGCTATTTTTATGCTCCCTGAAATTTTCGGGGGAGCACATAGTTGCCATCCTGTCCGTCTGCCCGCTTCCTTGTCCACTCAACTATTACTTTTTTCATCCGGTTTTCATTTAACTTCTCAGGATTATCAGTATGTCTAGTAGCGATATTGTCAGCAATTTCTGTTTGATATTTGACAGAGTTACAGGACAGGTTTTCGAATTTAAAGCTTGTCCACTCAACTCCTCCTCCGTTTTTCATTCGATTTTCACGAAACTTCATAGGAAGTATCAGTATGAGGTCTAGTAGCGCATCTTATCAGGACATTCCAAGTAAATGGTTTTTGTGTTATGGGACTTTGAAGTTTTCAAATATACAGTTTGTCCACCCAACTCACCCGCATTTTTCATCCAATTGTATTTCAAATGTGTACCTTTATTCGGGGAGCATCCATCGGTTCTACCGATTTCTTGTTCATATTTGACCTCTTCTCTTTTACTGTAATATTGCTCATATTCTATTCTTTTGGTTTTTGATTTGTCATCACTTCAGTATATCCTCAGAGCATGTTTAAGAACCATAGGAATCTATTCAATAGCAAGAGAAGGGCAGGATCCCAGATTCCTATGTATCGTTCACTCTCTCTGGGGCGGCTCTAAATAACATAATAGAATGTGTAGATAAGCCGTTAAACAAAGGAAGCAGAGAATGTACCAATCATCACCTCAGTCCACACATTCCTAATGCACAGACATTTTTGTAAAGAGTTGTATTTTTTGTTGAAGTCCCTATCCCGCCAACAACAGCCAAATTTTACAACTGATTTTTGTGCCGCCTTTTCGAAGGCATAGGGATCACTTTGTCGTCGGTCCGTGCGTCCGTCACAAAATTTAACGTTGGCTATAACTTTCTCGTTTCTTGATATTTCTTCATCAAACTTTCAATATATACTCATCATGACAACATCAACATGACCATACTAAAATATAAAGGCAAAACACCCGTTTAGTTGAAACCTAATGAAAAAAGCTGGCTGGTTAGTTTCCATAAAGAGTTGTATTGGTAGCAGAAGATATGATGAAGGTCCAATGGTTTTATCAAATTTATTTGTGACATATTTTTCAGGCAAAAATAATACCTTTACAGAACTGTAGATAAGCTGAGTATTTTACTCATACGGTACTCTATTTTTTTAGACTATATCATTACTCACTTATTATAAACATCACTTTAATTTTTAAAAATTCTGAGTATTATGTCTGTGTTTACTGGAAAAGTTTCATAAAATGTTTCTTTCGTTTTAATTAACTTCCAGTTAGTCAGAATGTTTATTTCTTTTAATAAAAAATGAATTCACATGAACTATTTAAAATGGTTTTACCCTGAACTTGTTCCTTGTTTACTCATTCATTTAAATTACCTACAGTTCTGTCGTGGTTTGTGCAGTGTGTTTCAAAACAATACTTCTGTGAAATAACTAGAACTATATATAATGGCTTTATATTTTTACAGATATATTAAACAGATACATTAGATAAATGGAATTAAGCGTGAATTATATTCACTTGTCATTAATTACGATTATAAATAAATGGACTAACCAACAATAAACTATGTTAAAGATGAATGGCCACCCTTTTTTGTAGTATTTTCAATTAACAAATTTATCTCTTAAACATCAAATGAACATTTCTTGATAGTCCCAGATTTATTTGCATGACGTAGATACTACTTTTACCACTGCGTGACTGCACGGGGATTTGAGGTAAAGCTGCACAACTGTTGTCACATAATTGATAAATACATTTACCTGTGGATTAATTAACCTGTTCAAAGTTTTCTTCGTAATCAAATAAAATCGTATTCTCGCTTTTCACAGATATTGCAATGTGTCAATTGTAAATATCTAGTGTTGCATATTGATTTCGATTTACATCAACATAAACATGTTCATGAGGCAAAACATGGCCGGAGAACTTTAAGATTCAGTCAATATTTTGTTGAACTGATTTATGCCCTTCTCCAGTAAGATTGTGCCCCTTAACGTATCGATCTGCGCATGCGCGTTATAGGTTGAAGGTATTAAAAAAATACTTCATTATATAACTAGATAAACATTTCAATAACTATAAACTATCATCAAATAACCTTCAAATGCCAAAGAGAAAGTGAAAAAGCTGGCTTAAAGTAGGTCATGTCAACTGATCTAAACTGTCCAGAAGCTTCCTATTGAATTCGTGCTTTCTGACTGGCTTATCCAAAATGAGGTCCCCGTGGGAAATTTGTAAATCTGATCAGCATTTGGCTGTAATATTTTGTTAAAATGGCAGGGAGTGGGAATTAGACCTGTTTTCTTTTCTTATAAAAGCAAAAGTAAGCACATGCTGGTAATATTTTGTTGTACAAAAACGTTTAATTGTAGTACATTAACAGGCGTTTTACCTGTTTTACCCTCATTTCCTGAGGTTTTCGCGAGTTTTGTAGACAGAAAGAAAATGTTGGCAATAACTGAATAAACTTTGGACACGTGCAAAACTACACAAGTGGTGTTATTGTGTCAATTGTAAGAGCACAAATTCAATAGGGTGGCACGAATCAATATGAAATGGGGATAATAAATAAATGAAATTAAGCATGATATTATTCACTTGTCATAAATTATAATTATACAAAAAATAGATGATTCAATAAAAGCCGTATTGCACTCCTTTGAAATGTAACATGCATTCCCAGACCCAATAATAAAGAGATAGGAAACTTTGTATCAGAAAAATATCGCTTGGGATTTTTTTACATTTTCCAGTATCTTGTCTCCCTAATATTCATAAATTTGAAAGAGAATACATTCAAAACATTTACTATGACTATCAAAATGGGTTTATTCTAATTTATTTCAATTTTCAAAATAAGAACATTTAATAAAAAGCTACTTGAAATAAAAAATAGTAAAAGTATCATCATTTTTGGCTTTTGGTGTTAAAAGTCAGGCAACACATTTCATAGCTGTCTATTTATTATTGATCTGTGATATGGAGCAATAATTTGTCTTCAAAATATCATGTTATACAGACAAGATATTAGAAAAACTCTCCCTAAGTAATGTTCAACAACAACAACGTGGGACTATAGACTAAATATTAAAAAAATATCTCCTTATGTAATGTTCCCACAGAACTAGAGCCAAAACAAATCGGACTGATTTAGTCGCAACATACACTGCTTTGTAGTAATTCAATGAGAATTAAGAAATTGCACAAGGTACCCTGTAAATCAGTGATAAAAAGTTGTTTCTTCGGCAATAGGGTGGTCAACCCTCGGAAAGAACTGGATGAAAGCAAGTATCTGTGTACAGTTGCTTCATTCGAGCTTGTATAGACTGGGAGCAGCATCTTATTAAAGGAGTGGATGGTCTAGTTGTTAATGGGTCTAGTTGTTGGCGGATCTGGGTGTTGGCAGGTCTAGTTGTTGGCGGGTCTAGTTGTTGGCAGATCTGGCTGTTGGCCGGTCTAGTTGTTGGCCGGTCTAACTGGAGGCTGCTCTATATGGAATAGGGTTCACTGTGTTCCACGAAGAGATTATCAAAGTCCTCGTCATCGCCATCATCTTGTAGAACATTGGCACACATGGCATCGATGGTTGCTGTGATCTGATCCAACTTGGTATCGATGTCGTCTATACTGTACTGGAGACCCTCCTCCGCTGTCAGCAAACCTGAAAGAGTAACACCAACTTTGTTGGTTTCTTGGTTAGGATATACAGCCACTGTATCTTGTCCGTTTCCTCATAAATATACTGTACAGTAGACCCTGGTCAAACTCTAAAGTGATCCAACACTTATCATTTAGGCACACAGATATTTTCAAAAATCGGCCAACATTTTGTTGATATACACCTGGTTTTAGTTTCAATCCATCCTGTTCTTCAGAAATAAAACAAAGGGCCAATACTTTTTCAAGTTTAAGGTTAAGTAGACATTTTCTGACTTTGCCTGAAATTCTTCTTTGTGGGGTATAAACCTAAATAGAAAATTCAGAATTAGTTTCTATAATTTCCTAAACTTATGGCAAACTTATGGCAATTTAAATTAAATTTAATATAACCATTAAAAATACAAATGTTGTGATATCGACATGTGACATGAATCAGTCCTTACCTGTCATGTATTTTCTTTTCACGTCCAGTATGACCTTGTCTATGTCTATGCCGATCCAGCGTTTGAAGCGTCCCCAGACAAAATCGACAATCTCATACTCGTTTGCCTGCCTCGTCACATCTCGACGCACTGTCGTAAATGCCTCGTTCAGTATAGACACAAACATGTTCACCATAACAAAAACCACAAACATCAAAAACAGGAAAAAATAAATCGGACCCAGAACTCTATTACTGCTGAACACAAGTTTGGAATTGTGTGATCCAAGAGAAAGCGACAACAGAGTCTCGAATCCATTGACCATGTTGCTAAACCCGTATATCTGTGACCCGAACATGAGATACCCGCTGGTAACAAAGGCCACCATGATAAAGAAGTAGACAACTGAAAAGGCCGACATTTCCTTCGCAGACAGCTGCAGGGTACCGGCCAGTAGTGACATGCGCTTGTTGAAGCGGAGAATATGGATCATTTTAAGGATGGAGGCAAACACGGTGAATGCCAGCAGTGTCTGGAACACGTCGTCCCAAACAGCAATCCTCTGGAAGTTGTAAAACTTATCTGAAATACATGAAAAAACAGTATGCCACTCTTGTTATTATAGTCTTAAAATGTCCTTAGAAATTGTCGAGTCCAGCTAATAAGATAAAATTTGCAGAGTTGGTATTATTGAATTTGTTTATAGATGAAAATGATATATGCTAACACTAACCATGCCCCTTGGCACCACCAATTTCAACTTTTAAATAGAGATAATAATAAATGGATATAAACAATAACACAATAAAACCTAAGCTTCTGTTTTCAATGCATGGGATAAAGATTCGTGGATTGTATATTAAATGTCCAATATGTTTATTTATATAAAGCAGCTCAAAGAAAGCTGTCTTTCAATTTATCTTCATTATCCTTTCAAGCAATGACATTAAAGATGGTTTCTAAAGAGCCATCTTAAGAATAATTCCTATATAAAACAGTGATCTGATTTATTAATAAACCCCTCTCACCCACTTTACCATAAAAGATTCACAAAGAATGGTTAATGAAAACTGTTTTTCAGAAACATCTACTAGTATTTGAGTATTAGCTAAACTTTCCCAAACTCTTTGCCGAGGGTAAACATGAATCAGAAGATCACATGTCACTGCCCCTTGACACAATAACTCACCTTTAAGTCTTGTGACCTGCTGTATCGCCAATGACGACATGGCATGCTTCAGTAGATACATGATCACGCAAGTTATGGAAGCCAGTAAGGTACACAACTGTAAACAATTCCAGAAACTCCTCAAATGTCTCTTCCCCTCCCGTCGTATCTGCTTCAACTCCAGCCCGGTAAAGTATATCACGCATGCGAGGGACAATAATTCGCATATTATAGCAAATATTCCATTTCCACCCAGATACGTGAACAGACGGAAGGTGTAGATCTCGGACCTCTTGAGAATAAGGCCAGTCGTAGGCATCTCAAGTGTGACTTGTGTTGTGGAAAACAGGTTTGTGTTCGGATTGTAGATGGTGAAGTCCACAAACACAACCCTCGTGTATTTGTCAATCCATTTTTGATACTGCAGTACGGCGGCCATGTTGGTTACGTGACTTTTCTGTCCAATAAGGTCAACTACATACCCTCCGCCATTGTACACTGCTAACTGCAAGTGATAAAATCTTAAACTCTTAGATTTGGTTGATATTGCATCTTAACTTTTTCTGTTATTTAAAATAACAAGAGACCCAAGTGTGTCTGAAGATGCTCTATAAAAGTGGTTAACAATGCTGTTCAAAAGGACATGTTAGAAATTTCCTTAATTTTTTCGTATTTTAGATCATGTCGGCCATCTTGGATAATGCCGGTGTGTTTGTGGGTGAAGGGGATGGGAACTGAGTGGGGCCAAGAGAATTGGCAAAAATTCTTATGAAAGTACTCCACTCATGGAACATTGTGGCCAGGTTTCGTTTATATTCATAAAACAGTCGAAATTTTTGTTTTTGTGAAAATGCACCGTCTTTTGGTGTGCAATTTAACATTACATTTTTCACTCCTATCCACATAAACTGACTTTAATGAAGGGCACAAAATGTAATACCCACAAATTAGAATTAATCCACGGTACAATATGTATGTCGGCCATCTGCTGGTCAGTGACGAGACAATCATAAGCAAGCAATACAACAAGGAAGAAAGTGTGTACGAATGAGATATAACCTTGCTTCTAACAATTTTTCAGTCATTTACCACAACTGTGTCTACTTGTAGCTGCAAGCTCAATGCTCAACTTTATAGTGCGGGCCACACTGGACTACCACACTGTAGACAGATGATGTGATACCCCACCCAGTCACATTATGCTGGCACCCAGCCGACCCCACCCGGTCACATTATGCTGACACCCAGCCGACCCCACCAGGTCACATTATGCTGACACCCAGCCGACCAGTCGTAGAACTACACTTTACTGAACTTCAAGTAAGGGAGCTACTAGTACCATTTTTTTAAGTCTTTGGTTTGAAGGTTGAACCCATGACCTCCCCATGCGATGCAGACACTCTACTACTATGCCACCTCCAAGAAGAAAGGAAGCATTAGCAAGCAAGGTGTCATACTAATCCAATAAGCAATAAAAGCACTACTTTATTTAAGTGGCAATTATAGTAAAATATTTACAAGTGATTTGAAAACACAAGCCACCAGAACAATGACCCAATTACTCCCTATTCGGTAGTGTTTGCTTACCTTCCCCGCATATGGCAGGCCATCTAGATCCAGTGTGGAGTGATACGCCCATGGATAGTTGTGTCCGTTGTAGGTAAGGGAGATGTTGTCAGGAACGTGCTTCCATCCCTCCATATACGTCTCCTTACTGTCGTGCCCCTCCTCCCAGTCAAAACTACATATCTCTATATAGGGCAGCATGTCCTTGGGGCAGTCACATTTATCTATAAATATATATATGTAATGTAAGTTATTTGGATTTTTGTCGAGAGATATGGGCATACATTCCTTCGGAATTCTATCACACAAAACCATTAGATAAGGTCCCCATCATAAATCCCGGAAAAACGGAACTTATACTCTTTTTTTGTTTCTATTTAAAAGCATTCAAACACTTTCTTTCTTCCTTCTGCCACTAGTTTATTGTAGAAGTGACATCGCTAATGGCTACTGTACATGATGAACAGACACAGACATAGGCTTGAAGGCCATAGTGATCGCTTAGTTAAACTCATCACAAGCGGACTTGACAATACGTGTCATTGGCTCATTGATTTATGATACATTTTTAATTTTCCCACCCCCCCCCCACTCCAGTTCTAAGGATTATAGTCCCTCCGCCTTTTAACCAATAAGATGTCCTAACGGTATAGGTACAAAAGATCTGAACATCCTACCCCATTACCATTACATGTATATACCGAGTTTAAAAAGAAAGTGTGCACTCAAATTTGCGTGATCAATCTCATTACGAGTATTACATTGGTGTGAAACTATATGCCATATATGCATTAAAACATCATATTTTTGTGTTTGGGAAGAAGTTAAAAGTTTGACATTCAGGACAAATTTCATAAAACCAGCAATCAACAAGATGACCGTTACCATGTGTTTTCCCATGCAACGGATTTTTCAATTTTGGTTTTGCTCTCTTTTGACTTTGAGAAACTCTGTTAGTGTCGGACATTTCATACAATGGTATCACTAATTTATTATTGCATACATTTTGTATATTTTAAAACTTGTTTTGCTAAGTTTGTCATTACAACTTTTTAAATATTTCCAAATACATTTGTACCCTTTCTTTTTTGAATGAGTATATTAAGTAGGTTGGAAAAGATTTGGGATTTACAACTTGATAATTCACTGATCTTATAAGCGATTGCTTAATGATCGAAATTATTGATATTTGGTGTGAAAACAGACGGTCATTGGTCGCGTAAGGAAAAAGTCACTGGATGCGGTTAAAATATAGAATGCACGTGGTTGCACGAGCAAGATTGACTGTCATTACCTACCCATTCTGACTCTATGCTGCCTCAGCCTGACAGGCCCCACCCTGTACGCCACCTGAGTCATGATGAACCTCTGCCGCATGTCCTTTATAGTGTCACCATTCCAATCAGTCGATAGGTAGAGATTCGGGATCAATAACTTGTTCATCCAGAGCCAGAAATCGTTTATGTTGTGGATCTAGTAATAAACATATATATTGAGAAGTTAGTGAAATGTTAAAAAAGTCAAGCGCATGCATTTTTTACAAAGTGAATTGTAGGCGGGTGAGTTTGAATACTTTATCAATGAGTAGAATAACATTAAAGGGACTCACGGCAATCGGGATTTGTTTAAAACAAGCAAGATATGCATGTCGTAGCGAAGACCTGACATGACATGACCTATCATTTGTCCAAAGAAGGTCACAGTCACCCGAAATTGAGCATATGATGTCATATACATTATATAAGGAACATTCTGGTGGAGTTTGGTGAAAAGCCCGCAGACAGGCACGACCTATATTTTGCCCAAAGTAGGTCACAGCGACCCAAAATTTATTTTGCACATAATGTGAGATGCATATAAGAAACATTCTGGTGGAGTTTTGTGAAAATTTGCAAGAAAGAAGCAAGATACACATGTCATAGCAGAGCATGTTAACTGGTGCTAAATATCTATATATCTGTATAAACTTACTAACCCTAGACAAATTCTGCTTTGGTGAGATGATATTGACCACCGTTTCCCTGGACTTGTATGAGTTCGAGTCCCGATTGTGTGAGGCAACCAGCATCAGGATCATTAAATAGAACAGGTAGAAAACAACCTCCTGGACGATACGGTACATCTTGATCTCCTTGAGGCGTTGTTCACGAGCAGCTGCAAGCTTCTGCTGATCTGGAGGTTCCATGACCACACAGTCCCTGCACGCTGTATTGTATAAAAGATTAAGAATGGGAATGTCCAACAGAGATCCTCTGATAACCATCTTGGATAAAGATCTCTGGTGAGGTTTTGGGTCTATAGATACATTGCTACATTGGAAAAAGATAATTATGAGTGTGATTACAGATGTAATTATTTTTGGCTGATGGCCATATTGGTTGTTGATAGTGGGATCTCAAAATGGCATCCATTCAAGGTCTTGGGTCTTTAAAGATGTACACAAAGTTTACAAATAAATAAATGATTAAGACACAAGTGTCTGAAAACTGGAGTGATCGTCTATTTTCCTCTTGCTCCTAGGCGAGGTTTTGTTTTCCTGAAGATGTAGGGCAAGTTTGAAGAGATACATAAACAAGAGCACCACCTAATAGGACATTATGCTCGGTTTGCTAAAGTTTTTATGTTAAAAACATTTCCTAGGTTTCAGGTCAATATGACCTTGACCTGTGACCGTCTAACGAAAAATTGGGTTTGTTGTTTAACCAAGAGCACAATTTGTATAAAGTTTCAAGATTGTAGGTCAAATAGTGGGTGAATAACATGTGGGAAAGAATATTTCATGATCAGATCATAGTGACCTTGACATTTATTGCTGTAAAGTTTCAAAATTGTACTAAACGTTACAGTGCGGTAACTGTTTCTCTGGATTCAGTCATTGTCAGGTCAATGTGACCCTGATGACCTACTGCACCCAAAAGCAAAAGGCTTCCTCATCCCACCAAGGACAATGCACTCATGAAGTTTAATAAGAATAGGTATTATAATCCTGAAGTTATCACTTGGAATATGTACTGGTGACCCTGAACTTTGAACCTTTGACCCCAAAAGCATAGGGTTCCTCCAATGACCAAGGACAATGCACCTATCATATGAAGTTTTAGGACTGTGGGTATTATGCTTTCAAAGTTATCACACAGAATGCATATTTTCATATTAGGTCATGGCATCCTTGACCTTTGACCTACTGACCAAAAAACAACATCACCTAGGACAATGTACCTATGAAGTTTCATGAGTGTGGGTGTAATGGTTTGGAAGTTATGGACTGGAAAGCATAATTGTTTACGGAGGGAAAACCCCATACCATGATTTCAAACGGGCCTATAAAAATTGGTACCATAAAATGTCAATTAACCTTTGGGAAGGATCAGCCCCATTGCTATGTTCCCCCTTTTTTCCCCAACAATTGGCTTCCAACAAACAACCATTAGACACTTGTGTAAAACTAGTACAATATTTGTAGTGTTTTGTATACCTTTTCTAGGTGCTGTTGCCATTATAGTTTCATCAGGTTGTATATGATTCAGATCCTCCACTTCTTCTGTTGCTTCCAGTTCTTCCTCGGGTTTTCGTATCACAGCAGCCACAAATACTGCCAACATTATGATCTAGGGATTGATTGGAAATAAATTTAGTTTACATCCCATGACATATTTTTGATTTTGATGGTTGGTACTGCCATTAAAGTATGTTATTATGCTAGACAGAATCAAAACCATCATGCTGTGTGACATCTTTAGAACATGTTTTCAGCAGATGTATCTAATGATACTTATACAGATAAAAGTAACATATCAATTCAAAGTTCAACGGAGCATAACTCTGGCAAAGATATTACATGTAGAAAACAAAATTTATTATATTATGCACATTGATTTTACACAGCAATCTTGATGTTTTTAAAAACTCATGGTGTCCCGTTAGTTTTTCTACATAACTTGCAATTGTTCAATTATTAATATTAATAGCACATGTACGAGAGGTGTTCAACTTATACTTGAACACTTTTGTTTAAGATGTTATTTTTCAGCAGACTTAGTGATTACCATAAAAAAATGTGTGATTTAATGATGTGAAACTGTCATTTAGAATGTATGCATTTAAAAACCATCTCCAATTTCACGCGGTTCGTTTTAAATTACATTTTGAATTAGGTGCACACTATTTTCCAATTTTAAAACTATATGTTTCTGTTGCCATGGAGTTTTACCTTAAACCAAATAATTCCACTAAATGCATATCATAATTGTTTATAATTTAAATATGATCGTATGTTTTATTTTAAGACAAAAATATAGATGTTGAATTAAAAGGTCGACTTTTTACCGCAATATTAAGAAATTGACAGATAATAGGAAGTTTGCTTGTATGTTACTGATGATTTTATAAATTAACCAAGATAACTATTTTAATCATATTTTGTGATATAAAAAAATGAACAGTTATTGTTGAAATAAAGATATCTTTGGTAAAAAATTATATTATTTTTATCATTATTTGCAAATGTTTGTGTTTTGCCCCTAAATTTTAAGTTATATATTTTTTCTATCTTTTCTTTTAAGAAACTTCTGAAAATTTTTTTTTATAGCAAAGGAAATCAAAAAAATGCCTGCAGTTGATGTTTTGAACTAGAAGCTTTCGTAAATTTAACCATTTTCAAAGTTGAATTTCATGTTAATTTTCACTGAAATCTTGAAAATCGACAACAATTTCAAAAAAATGCTTATTACACTTTTTTTTTACGTTCGGACATGGACATATCAGAATACTATATTTGTATTGCAGTTATTTTTATAATTGAAGATTTTTGTTTTAAAATGTCATTCTCTACCCTTTTTCAAAAATACGGATACAGCAACATCAGGAGGCACATAATAGTGCATGTCATAATGTTTTATATCGAAGGAATCATTAGACTTGACATTAAAATCAACATATTCCGCGAGAATTTCAAGATAGTTGATTCAATTATAAGTTGAACACCTCTCATATAAACAAATTGTTTTTGCATATTATCAACTGCTGATTATATTGTACCAATAATACATTTAAACCTATGGTCAAATAAGACGAAAAAAAAAAAAAAAATGTTTATTTAATTATATGCAAGCAGGTTTAAAGTCAAAAATAAATAAATAAATAAACCCAGATGTTGATACACACTTAAAGATTGCCGTGTGTCCCTTTAATGTTGATACACGCTTCAAGATTGCCGTGTGTCCTTTTAATGTTGATACACACTTCAAAATTGCCGTGTGTCCTTTTAATGTTGATACACACTTCAAGATTGCCGTGTGTCCCTTTAATGTTGATACACACTTCAAGATTGCCGTGTGTCCCTTTAATGTTGATACACACTTCAAGATTGCCGTGTGTCCCTTTAATGTTGATACACACTTCAAGATTGCCGTGTGTCCCTTTAATGTTGATACACACTTCAACACTGCCGTGTGTCCCTTTAATGTTGATACACACTTCAAGATTGCCGTGTGTCCCTTTAATGTTGATACACACTTCAAGATTGCCGTGTGTCCCTTTAATGTTGATACACACTTCAAGATTGCCGTGTGTCCCTTTAATGTTGATACACACTTCAAGATTGCCGTGTGTCTCTTTAATGTTGATACACACTTCAAGATTGCCGTGTGTCCCTTTAATGTTGATACACGCTTCAAGATTGCCATGTGTCCCTTTAATGTTGATACACACTTCAAGATTGCCGTGTGTCTCTTTAATGTTGATACACACTTCAAGATTGCCGTGTGTCCCTTTAATGTTGATACACACTTCAAGATTGCCGTGTGTCCCTTTAATGTTGATACACGCTTCAAGATTGCCGTGTGTCCTTTTAATGTTGATACACGCTTCAAGATTGCCGTGTGTCCCTTTAATGTTGATACACACTTCAAGATTGCCGTGTGTCCCTTTAATGTTGATACACTCCTCAAGATTGCCGTGTGTCTCTTTAATGTTGATACACACTTCAAGATTGCCGTGTGTCCCTTTAATGTTGATACACACTTCAAGATTGCCGTGTGTCCCTTTAATGTTGATACACACTTCAAGATTGCCGTGTGTCCCTTTAATGTTGATACACACTTCAAGATTGCCGCGTGTACCTTTAATGTTGATACACACTTCAAGATTGCCGTGTGTCCCTTTAATGTTGATACACACTTCAAGATTGTCGCGTGTCCCTTTAATGTTGATACACACTTCAAGATTGCCGCGTGTCCCTTTAATGTTGATACACACTTCAAGATTGCCGTGTGTCCCTTTAATATTGATACACATTTCAAGATTGCCGTGTGTCCCTTCAATGTTGATACACACTTCAAGATTGCCGTTTGTCCCTTCAATGTTGATACACGCTTCAAGATTGCCGTTTGTCCCTTTAATGTCGATACACGCTTCAAGATTGCCGTGTGTCCCTTTAATGTGCAACTTACCTTTGCAGGTTGGACTATAGAGATGGACTCCACAATGGAGAGGATCATGGAGGTGAGCCATGCGATGGACTTCTCTTTTCCCCACTCCATACTGTATAGCAGGGTGATCACAGCAGACACTGACGATGAGATAAACACCAGACTCCACGCCACGTACACGCACCAGTGAGGCAGAGTTATCTTTTCATTGCACTGTTGAGCTCTTTGATCTCTAGAACTGTTTATGTTTACATTTTCTATCTCCTCCTCGTCGACAAATGTGAAAGATGTTAGAGAACCAAAGCTGAACATTGAAATGCTGGGACTCTTCGGAAGTGAGTTTCTTGGAGATTCGTTTGGTGTAGATTCAGCAGAGTTAGAAATATTTGTCACTTGTAAATCTGAGGGTGATAGTATGGTTAGTAATGAATTACAGTTTGAAGATTTTATGTTACAATCTTTTGTAGAAGTTTTAGTAAAACTGGTATTCGTTTTAATCCTCTTTGTGATACAAGGCAGATTTTTAGATTTAGTTGGTGCCTCCGAGGATTCTGGTATATCACACAATGGCGCGATTCTCTCCCGATTATTCAATTTCAGGAACAATGGCGGTGCGGGGGTGTAATGATGTCTGGCTTCCACGAATCCTGGCGAAGGTGAACTGGACATGCCATAATCAAACACCGCTGGTACGGGGGTCTCGGCCACATCAACAGGGGTCTCGCACACCTGGAAAGGTGAGCCATCTAACGAAGCAGGTGAGGGTGATGGAGTTGTACTCCTGCCGGGAACTGCATTAAAATGTGACAAAGTGGTTTCCGATGCTGTGGATGTATTTGATGCAGATCTTTCAGGAAATTTATCTGCTGAATTATTCTCAGATGAAATGGGTGTCACTTCAGTCCTCGTTTTGAAAATATTAAAAAAGTTTGAACTTAATTTTGACATCGTAGATTCAGGTCTTTCAGTCAAAAATGAATTCTGTTTAGTAACTTTCTTTGGTCTGCTTCTCCTAAAAAGCTGATCAATCAGAATACTGACCGGCATACTTATAAGGCTGGTCACCACGCTGACATACAGTTCATGAAGTGTAAACTTGAAAGGGCCCAGCGAGTATCCAATAGAATTCTCAATCTTATCCGACGTTTTATAGAACATGGCGCTCGCTAACATGGAGGTCATCAGCAGGCAGAATATACATGACAATCTCTGAACACGGGTAAAGTTGCTTCGATTTGGACGAGCGAATATTGATACCCATAGATGAGAATCAGTTAGATTTTTCCTGGTACTTGTTAAGAAAATACTGCCGAATTTGGTGAGGTCTTCGTGTACCGCTACAGGGAGAAGTCTGTCCACCATGCCGTCGTCTTCCTCCACGGCCAACCAGCGATTACACAGGAACACATACCTGAAATTATATGATTTTACATTTGGTATCGCGGGTTCAATGTATCGCGGGTTCAGTGTATCGTAGGTTCAATGTATCGCTTGTTCAATGTATCGTAGGTTCAATGTATCGCGGGTTCAATACATCATGGGATCAATGTAACACTGTTGTATATTCCTCATTATTTATATGTAGTTACATGACTGTATGAGGAACCTGATTTGTTTAATAAACTCTAGCCTTTATATTTTTAGATATTTTTAACTTCTTCCACCCCTTTTTCTCAATGTTTAACATTTCCATATGCTTAAAGAACTAACCCGCCAAATAACGGCAAAATTATGCTACAAAATCGTTTATCAAAACTCTATCCAAGTGTTTAGGTCATATAATAATGTATATGTGCCGATCAAAAGTATAGTATTTTTTATGAATTCTTAAAATACCCATGACTGAATATGCAATGAATTATGAGTTGGTAACTCTTAATTCAAGATTTTTTGAAAATGCTAGCATGTCGATAGGTTATGGCTTCCCTGTTGGGAACTTTATAATGACTGCCCCTTCTAAAATCACACTACGAATATGAAATAAACAACTTGGACTTACACTTGTCCATTCTCCTGCAGGTCCCGGATGATGACTTTGCTGAGATACCAACCCTGATATTTGCCAACCCCTGTGTTGTCATGCCAGATCCTCAAGTATGATAGGGGTCCCAGACTCTTCTCTACACCCACAGTAAACTTGTTGATGCTCCCTCGATCAAACACCTGTCAACCATGTATTATCATACATCTTGTTAAGTTCAAGGCTGTTATTTATCATAATACACTAGTGTAATAAATATGCAAATGAACGCTACATCATCGCTTGGTCAACCATTTATTATCATACATCTTGTTAAGTTCAAGGCTGTATTTATCATAATACACTTGTGTAATAAATATGCATGAAGGCTACATCATCGCTTGGTAAACCATACATAATCATGCATCTTGTTAAGTGCAAGGTAATTATTTATCACATAAGTTGCAGTATAGGGTGTAGTAAAGCCATGACATAAATATCATAATGGACTAGTGTAATAAATGTGCAAATGAATGCTGAATCGTAGCTCGGTCCTTTCCAGTCAGCCTGGTGTGCAACGGGAATTGGCTCATAAATTTCCGTAACAGTTAAAAGTACTATATAATGGAAATCGATGAGGCAGTTTCGTTGTTCAGTGCCATACTCAGAAGACCTAAGCAATATATGACGTCACCACACGAAACATACACATTATCAAATGACAATGATACATACAGGCAGCTACATTAATAAATGCATACTATATTTAATATTAAAGCCTATTTAATATTAAATTAATATTTAATAGGCACTTCTTTAAGATCCTAATTGTGTCATATTGTTGTCAGGTAATGCACATAATATGCATGGATAACATTTTGCATGTATCGAGACCTGCATGTGCAGCGAGTCTTAAAAACAACAACACAATTTAACATCATTTTACGAAACTTTTGCAAAATTCCATTGTATGAATTTAAAATAAAATTTGCTAAACTCAAATTAAATGGAATGAGTTTAAACTTCTCTATTTCTACTCATCATGCATATTTCCATATATATATATAAGTAGTTGTCAGATTATCAGCTGCAAAATTAAACAGAATAACAGATGAAATAAGAAAATGTTGTTGTTTTTTAAACTTTCCCACAGGGAAGTAGCGCCATAAATCCACTTCAGCCTTTCTGAATGTGTACTAGCTCTGCATTTTTAAGCACATTTGACCGATTTTGCATGGTGTTAATGCAAATTCAAGAAAAATATGATTTGTTTATAAGAGTCCCATTTGTTTTTTTAAGAGCTTGTAAGTACTTACACATTTCCCACACTGAGTGATTGCACATAATTATGGTGTATCTGCAATTAATGTTTTCTTTTCAATTTTGATTAAAAGTGTAATTATAATGCAATTTACAGGTTTAATATCTATGATGTTACCTTGACACCTTTTTCATCTTTCAATTTTCTGACGCCTGTGTCTTCATCATCCCCTGCGAGAACAAAGCTGATGTTGGAGTGTGTGCCGGCCCCTCGTCTCAAACCCGTACACACTGTCATCTCATAGAAGTAGCGATCTGAAGTCACATTGTCTTCCAGTGGCAACACACCCCACTGGAAAAAACATCTCGCAGCATTAATCATAAACCTACACACAAACAAGAATTCTGCAGAATTAATGTCTCGCCTACAGTGCGATTTGACACACAGGAAAGATGTCAACACGGGTGCAACTCATGCTGAGTTACATCACAACATTTGGTTGAACTTCTGCATGTAATTTAAAGGAAACTGTAAGTGACTTAAAGGCAAAAACTTAAGTCCCATAAATTCACCTTGTTTTTTAGAATTGAAAAACTTCAATGTCCCATATCATTCAATTGGAACGTCCAGAAAAATATACACTACTAGGCATCATACTGATATTTCATATGTTTGGTAAAAATCAGATGAAAAACATAGGAGTTGAGTGGACAAGCTTTAGAACCGGAAAAACTTCAAAGTCCCGTAACTCTGCTAAAAATCATTCAACTGGAACGTCCTGATAATATATGCTACTAGACATCATGCTGATAATTCCTGTGAATTTTCATGAAAATTAGATGAAAAACATACTGGTTGTGTACCAGTTATCGTCATTCACCAGATTTCGTCATTATTAATAAACGCTCGATGTTGTGATTATTTTTCGACTCCGCTTTACAAATCACTACACACTATCATCAGACGATTGGGGAGGAAAAAATAGTTTAGAAATGTTAACATACACTCTCAAACCAACTCGTTTACCTATATAAATACCGACCGTTATAAACAAAACACAATCGGGGGAATCACGCGCTAATGCGCATGCGCAGGAAAATTTCCTTTTAAAATAGCTGAACTTTTACATCGAACCATTGGATCAATTTGACATGCACAAAAAACTAAAAGTACATGTTAAACATTTTCAGCCAAGGTAACAACTAGTTCACCTAAATCAATTTAAATTTGAGGACAGTTATTTCCCTTTAAATTATGAACATCGAAGTGAAGTGAAGTAAATTACATCTGATACCTACTGTTGAAAAAAACGTTTTCAATTTTAGATATATTTTTTTTTCTAGATATTTTTTTGTGTATTCATCTGCAATGGTATATTTATGTTTCAATTAATAACTACACACGTTTTCATCATCCCTAACATGGATTATTGGGTATTAAACTGAACATAACTACTACATTCAGCTCAAACGACCGGCCCAATTCAGTCTATTTTTAGTAACGGTCACGTGACACTTGTTACTGAGAATAGGAACAATGTAAAC
Source organism: Cyrtodaria siliqua (assembly GCA_037043455.1). Classification (NCBI taxonomy): domain Eukaryota; kingdom Metazoa; phylum Mollusca; class Bivalvia; order Adapedonta; family Hiatellidae; genus Cyrtodaria; species Cyrtodaria siliqua. The sequence goes on along the minus strand of JAWPHD010003611.1, from coordinate 184,552 downwards.
ACGGAATATTTACGGCAAAGGGGTAAGCTTCTCTACCGGCAAAAATATTTATGAGACGACTAGTTTTGATTTAGATGTATTAAAAAATCAACATAAAAATGACGATATCTGGTATACAGCCAGTAGGAGTTGAATGGATAAGCTTTAGAATAAAAAAACTTTAAAGTCCCGTTAACTCCGCCAAAAATCATTCAACTGGAATGCCCTGACAACATGTGCTGCTAGATAATCATACTGATTAAAAAACCTAGGAGGAGTTGAGCAGACAAATTTCAACTGGAACGTCCTGAAAATATGCACTACTAGACATCATACTGATACTTCCTATGAAGTTTCGTGAAAATCGGATGAAAAACGTAGGAGGAGTTAAGCGGACAAGGTTAATATTCGAAAAACTTCAAAGTCCCATTACTAAGCCAAAAATTATTCAACCAGAACCTCCCAACAATATGCGCTACTAGACATCATACTGATACTTCCTATAAAGTTTCATGAAAATCGGATGAAAAACGTAGGAGGAGTTAAGCGGACAAGAAGACGAACATACAGATTACAATAACACTGGAACCTGAAAAAGTCACAAATTTCACGGTCTTTTGATAAGAATATTTGACTCTAAAATTTGATTACCGGTATGTATACTAAACGGAACTCCTACGCCCACATATTATATTTTAAATATATTTTTTATTTTAAATTATCTTGAAATAAAATTTTGTATGGATACATTTGAACTGTATTCCAACATAACTACACAACAATTGTATTAGATTAATTTTCGGAAGAGCTATTTTCAAGCATGGTGCTCGATTTTTTCAATAAAATGACAGATTCTTAAGTAAATTGACTAAAATTCGAAAATATCTACTACATGGCCTTAGAAGTTGCTATTTCTGAGGCTATCAGTATATCTATCAGAATATCTATCAGTATATCTACCAGTATATCTATCAGTATATCTATCAGTATATCTACCAGTATATCTATCAGTATATCTATCAGTATATCTATCAATATATCTATCAATATATCTACCAGTATATCTATTGTATATCTATCAGTATATCTATCAGTATATCTACCAGTATATCTATCAGTATATCTATCAGTATATCTATCAATATATCTACCAGTATATCTATCAGTATATCTATCAGTATATCTATCAGTATATCTATCAATATATCTACCAGTATATCTATTGTATATCTATCAGTATATCTATCAGTATATCTATCAATATATCTACCAGTATATCTATCAGTATATCTATCAGTATATCTATCAGTATATCTATCAATATATCTACCAGTATATCTATTGTATATCTATCTATCAGTATATCTACCTTTTGTACATCTTTTTTATCTTGCTGTCTGGCCCAGATCAGGCCCACACCATACAGAAAAATGACGGTACACAACAAGGCCAGCACAGAGTAGTTGTCTCTCAGTTTGGCATCCATGTTTATAAACACTGTCTGGAAGTTGATGCTGTTTGGTGGCACGAAGACGTCCGCCCCGAATGAAGTCAGGTGGTTACAGCTGCAGCGGGTAAAGTGAGTGTTGGACAGCCGACTGACCTGTAACATACAGATTTGTGTATGGGAGTATGTAACGGGACAAGGGGCAATCTTGCTCTATTTTTACTGAAGCGCAGTGATGTAGTGGTTAGAGCATCTACCTTTCACAGGCCTGACATTTCTCAGGCTTTGCACCGGTAATTACCGGCTTTTTTATTAGACTACCGGCTTACTGGCTTTTCTGTTAAAATTGTCGTCTTTTTCAAACAAAAAGTCATACATTTTGTTAGTACCCAATTTTTAACAAAAATACCAACACGTGTACCCAATACACGACTGCGTGTGGTCAGCTGATGGCAACTAATTGGTGTGTACACCATAGTCCACCAATCAATTAGTCCAAATCGCCCATGGCGTCTTATGTAATTCGAGTTCTGTATATGATAAACAGGAAATTGATATTTCACTTGTTTTTTATAGTGTTTTAAAGTTGACTGTTTTTATTGTGGTAGTGTTACATTTTCGGTCACTTGTATATTGCAGTTGAATTGTTTCTTTAAATCTCGTCATTAAAACACATAATTTTTATATGACCAGACAAAATATAACACTGTATATAAAATAACAAAATCCTGACAGATTAAATGTGTATCCAAGTAATAAGCTTTATAATTCTTTCCGATAAAACATCTTATTCATAATTTTGCTAAAGCATCATCTAAGCAGACTGACTTTTTTTGGAAGGTGATAGACGAGGTCTTTAACCAATTTTACTGTAAAACTTAAAAGTATTTATGTGTGATTCTTTTAAAATCCAGCATATAAATGTATATGAATATCAATATGATATATGTATCGGTTTTGAAATTTAAATCTTAAAAATTGGTATCTTTTTACTCTGAGAAAGATTTTTACTTCACTAGTGAATCTAAGGATAAAAACAGAGTAACACAAATTGTATGACCTACTGAAAATGAGGTGAAATCTCAACATCTGGGTCATGGAAAAGTATTAATAAGATACAACAGAATGCAATATGTTGTGTACACATTGTAATTTTCTTTTTTGTCAATCGCTTTTGAAAATTGTCGATTTTGAAATTTATGTTATTTCAGTGTGGCAACACTATATCTGCTGCAAGTAGACAGTAGATAGATCCACATTACACAAATCTAACAGCCAGAATTGAAGTAATTGCAGCCAGAAGTCACAATGAGTTGTACACCATTCCTCGTAATCTGCTGGCATCCTACCTGGCAGCCATCAGTGCTCCAACTCTGTGTGGAGATATCCCAGAAGTAACAGCCAGAACATGTACATCCCTCCTCGTAATCTACTGGCAGCCATCAGTGCTACAACTCTATGTGGAGATGTACATCCCCCCTCATAATCTACTGGCAACCTACCTGGCAGCCATCAGTGCTCCAACTCTGTGTGGAGATATCCCAGAAGTAACAGCCGGATGTACAATTACCCCTCGTAATTTACTGGCAACCTTAGTAACCTGGCAGCCATCAGTGCTCCAACTCTGCGTGGAGATATCCCAGAAGTAACAGCCGGATGTACAATTACCCCTCATAATCTACTGGCAACCTACCTGGCAGCCATCAGTACTCCAACTCTGTGTGGAGATATCCCAGAAGTAACAGCCAGATGTACAATTACCCCTCATAATCTACTGGCAACCTACCTGGCAGCCATCAGTGCTCCAACTCCGTGTGGAGATATCCCAGAAGTAACAGCCGGATGTACAATTACCCCTCATAATCTACTGGCAACCTACCTGGCAGCCATCAGTGCTCCAACTCTGTGTGGAGATATCCCAGAAGTAACAGCCAGATTTACAATTACCCCTCATAATCTACTGGCAACCTACCTGGCAGCCATCAGTGCTCCAACTCTGTGTGGAGATATCCCAGAAGTAACAGCCGGATGTTACAAAGCAGATGCTGTAGTTGAAGGTGAGCAAGTCTGTGCTATCATCATCATAGTAAACTGACAGATCATCAGACTCAACTGTCCCACTCTCATTTACTGTAGGAAGGAACACACAATAGAGAGCATTATTTGTATTCTATACAGAAAACATATTATATACTACCGGACTGGTGTGTTCTTCGAAACACTTGTGTCACCAGACTTTTGCTTATCAGTGACCTTAACCATGAACTTCTTATGTTTTTTTGTAATAGCATATACATTATTTGTGCAAAGATGAACATGTGGGTTCAAGAAAAAAAAAAAGGCGAAATTATTACTTTTCAAGTTATGATGATGGTTTGGTTGCAAAGAAACGTTTTAAAAAAGGGGGAAAATGTTTTAAAATAAAATAGAGTTTTAGAACCTGTGTAATGGCATTGAATAATTGATAAGAAAGAAGTGTATAAAGTTTTATGACAATAGGTAAATATTTTGCCAAGTTATCAGTAAGTTAGACTGCATGTTAAAGTTTTTTATGAAAAGGGCCATAACGCTGCTGAAATGAAATTTAGAGTTACTGGACATATCAAAGGCAGTGAATAATTGATAAGGAATAACAATATAGTTTCATCACCATAGGTCAATATTTTGTCAAGTCAGGAGCTAGGTTTGGTTGCAGATTCAAGTTTTATGAAAAATGAAAGGATGAAAAAGTACTCACCAATTTGTCTGATATCAGCCAAGCCCTGTATCACCTGTATACGTAGGATGACAGTGTACTCACCCATCTGTCTGACACCCAGATACCACCAGCAGAACCCATGCTCTTGTATCACCTGTACAGGTAGGATGACATTGTACTCACCCTTCTGCCTGATACCCAGATACCACCAGCCAAGCCCATGCTTTTGTATCACCTGTACAGGTAGGATGACAGTGTACTGACCAATTTGTCTGACACCCAGATACCACCAGAGGAGCTCACCTGTACAGGTAGGCTTACAGTGTACTCACCCATCTGTCTGACAACCAGATACCACCAGAGGAGCTCACCTGTACAGGTAGGATGACAGTGTACTCCCCATCTGTCTGACACCCAGATACCATCAGAGGAACTCACCTGTACAGGTAGGTTTGACACCCAGATACAACCAGAGGAGTTCACCTGTACAGGTAGGATGGCAGTGTACTCCCCCATCTGTCTGACACCCAGATACCACCAGTGGAGCTCACCTGTACAGGTAGGATGACAGTGTACTCCCCCATCTGTCTGACACCCAGATACCACCAGAGGAGCTCACCTGTACAGGACTCACACCACTATTATCTCCCTTGAATACTCATACTTACATATGAAGGAGGTAGATTAAAAAAACGTCCGCTTTTCTTCGTTTTACAAGATACACTGATTTATCTTTACCAGGTCCTAAATCTACAGCATCACAGAAAAATGTATGTCGATATAAGAGTTCTAGCTAATTCTGCCTCATTTTACACATCATGTGTCTAATCACCATGGGGTTGTATTTTTTTCTAAATTTTGATAGGTGTCACGCAAACATGAAATTAAAAAAAGTTCAATCTGATAATATTTGTTAATTGTGTTTTAAATTGCAGATATTGGATCAATGAAGAATTTAAGCATAAATACATGTTGTAAATTTTGTTTATCCCTATGCCACAAACCTTACAATGGGACCCTATGGAAAATTAATTGTGGTGTGAGACGTACAGGTAGGATGACAGTGTACTCCCCATCTGTATGACACCCAGATACCACCAGAGGAGCTCACCTGTACAGGTAGGATGACAGTGTACTCCCCCATTTGTCTGACACCCAGATACCACCAGAGGAGCTCACCTGTACAGGTAGGATGACAGTGTACTCCCCCATCTGTCTGACACCCAGATACCACCAGAGGAGCTCACCTTTGTACAGATAGGATAACACTGTACTCACCTATTTGTCTGATACCCAGTTACCACAAAAGGAGCCCATGCTCTTGTATCACCTGTACAGTTAGGATGTCAGTGTACTCACCCATCTGTCTGACACCCAGGTATCTCCATCCATATACTCTTGTATCACCTGTACAGGTAGGATGTCAGTGTACTCACCCATCTGTCTGACACCCAGGTACCACCAGCCATATACTCTTGTATCACCTGTACAGATAGGATGACAGTGTACCCACCCATCTGTCTGACACCCAGATACTACCAGCCAAGCTTATACTCTTGTATAACCAGTACAGGTAGGATGACAGTGTATTCACCTATTTGTCTGATACCCAGATACCACCAGCCATATACTCCTGTATCACCTGTACAGGTAGGATGACATTGTACTCACCTATTTGTCTGATACCCGGATACAACCATAGGAGCCCATGCTCTTGGGTCACCTGTGCAGGTAGGATGACAGTGTACTCACCTATTTGTCTGATACCCAGATACCAACATAGGAGCCCATGCTCTTGAATCACCTGTACAGATATGATGACATTTTACTCACCCAGATACCACCAGCCGAGCCCATGCTCTTGTATCACCTGTACAGGTAGTATGACAGTGTACTCACCCATTTGCCTGATACCCCGATACCACCAGCCAAGCCCATGCTCTTGTATTACCTGTACAGGTAGGATGACAGTGTACTCACCCATCTGTATGACACCCCGATACCACCAGCCAAGCCCATTCTCTTGTATCACCTGTACAGGTAGGATGACAGTGTACTCACCCATCTGTCTGACACCCAGATATCACCAGCCAAGCCCGTGCTCTTGTATCACCTGTACAGGTAGGATGACAGTGTACTCACTCATCTGTCTGACACCCAGATACCACCAGCCAAGCCCATTCTCTTGTAACACCTGTACAGGTAGGATGACAGTGTACTCACCCATCTGTCTGACACCCAGATACCACCAGCCAAGCCCATTCTCTTGTATCACCTGTACAGGTTAGATGACAGTGTACTAACCCATCTGTCTGACACCCAGATACCACCAGCCAAGCCCATGCTCTTGTATCACCTGTACAGGTAGGATGGAAGTGTACTCACCCATCTGTATGACACTCAGATACCACCAGCCGAGCCCATACTCCTGTATCACCTGTACAGGTAGGATGACAGTGTACTCACCCATTTGCCTGATACCCAGATACCACCAGCCAAGCCCATGCTCCTGTACAGGTAGGATGACAGTGTACTCACCCATTTGCCTGATACCCAGATACCACCAGCCAAGCCCATGCTCCTGTACAGGTAGAATGACAGTGTACTCACCCATTTGCCTGATACCCAGATACCACCAGCCAAGCCCATACTCCTGTATCACCTGTACAGGTAGGATGACAGTATAGTTCAGCTCTGCTATAATATCATCTAGATCCTCTGTGGCATTCAGGGCATCTATACCATCAACTTCATGGGGAAGAGTCTCTGAAAAAGGAAAAAAAGATATTAAAAGAAATAATGCTGCAGCTTTGAAGAGAATCTTTGATCAGGTAGTGCTATGCTAATTTAATATAAAGCCGCAACACGCGAAAACGTCCCTTCGGACAATTGGACGACAACGTCATAACGTAACAATTTATGACGTCGGCCGGTAATCAGTTAATTACTAATCAAATTTCTCGACACTTCTGTGTTTTACGTAATTATTATATCATAGGGAATATGTTTCTTAATATAAATAGTTGATGCTATAGAAAATGGTAATTGTTTATGTTTTTTGTTGTTATTTAATGAACGACGTTGTCCAAGACGACGACGTCAGCGTCAAAATTAATGGTGAATATGATCTTTAATTTTCAAATTGAGATAAAATCATTTTTAATTAAGATATCAACATAAAATAAAGAGATTCTGAAAGAGAAAATCACCGTGTTTTATAAACATCAAAAAACATTAAGTGTGAAATTTTTGTCTGAAGGGTCGTTTTCGCGTGTTTCGGCTCATATTATTTAGTAAAATAATGACCTGTTATTTACATTATGGCCATGCTGAAATGCAATATATTGCTCTTCTGCTTTATTTATCTATACTCCTCAAAAAGACCTCGGTTTGAGGGAGACTCGCCCACCGCAGCAAACGGCTATGAAATATTTTATTAAGTTTGTGCTTAAATGATGTCCACCAAAGATAACACTTCATATGACCAAGTATCAAACAAATAAAAGCGAGGTAATCACAAGAAGTTAAGTTACTGCGGTTAAGTGGTTTAACCAGGGTGTAGTTTTGGGAAAATAACGCAAAATATGACCATGATCTTGAGATTTTTTGTCGTTCAGCGATGTCCACCAATGCCAACAATACATATGACCAAGTATCAAAGACATAAAGTGAGGCAATCACATAAACTTAACTGAGGTTAAGTTACCTATAAACCAAGATTAAGTTACCTAACTAAGGTTAAGATTGGGGAAAACAATGGAAAATATGACCTTGACCTTGGTATTTTTTATCATCCAGCAATGTCCACCAATGCCAACAATACATATGACGAAGACATAAAGTGAGACAATCACATAAAGTTAACTGAGGTTAAGGTACCTAAGCAAGGTTAAGTTTGGGGAAAATAACACCACAAAATATGACCCTGACTTTGGTAATTTTTGTCGTTCAGTAATGTCCACCAATGCCAACAATACATATGACCAAGTATCAAACAATGACATTAAAGTTATCAGAAAAAGTTAACTAAGGTTAACTTACTGATGTTTAGGGTAAATAACGCAAAACATGACCTTGGTATTTTTTGTCATTCAGCGATGTCCACCAGTGCGAACAATACCTATGACCAAGTATCAAAGACATAAAGTGAGGCAATCACTTAAAAGTTAACTAAGGTTAAGTTACCTAACCAAGGTTAAATTTGGGGAAAATAAGCTAAAAATGCCCTTGACCTTGGTAAAGTTTGTCGTTCAGTGATGACCACCAATGCCAACAATACATATGACCAAGTATCAAACAAAGAAAATGAGGCAATCACATAGTTAACTGAGGTTAAGTTACCTAACCAAGGTTAAGTGTTGGGAAAATAAGCAAAATATGACCTTGACCTTGGTAATTTTGGCATTATGTGATGTTCCTTGACCCAACAAGCATCTGAAAAAGTTTCAGAAAAAATCAAGCAGCGGTTGTTGAGATATAGTTGATTTTAAATGCGGATGGCGCCACCACCGCCGGAAAAGTGACTGCTATGTACCATGGACGAGACAAAAAGGACCACGTTTTGATTTGTGTCATTTTTTAATTGTGCCATTGTTTGAACATTTTACTGTATTTCTTTTTGCAGTTTTTAAGTTTAACTTTATTATTTAACAGTTGTTACTTGACTCAAAAGTATTACCTTTTGATATGGATATGAAATGCAGAACATTAATGATTAAGAAATTATTATTGTTTACTTTTATGATCCTTAAATTATTTTGAAGAGTATATATTTATAATAGTTTCACTTTCAACCCTCGATTTGTAATTCATGGGATGGGCTATTACTGTGGCATGACCCATTTGTACATTGTTTGCCATAAAGTATGTACGAGGGTCATTCAATAAGTTCTGTCACTAACGCGTTTTAACAATTATGTGCTCGTTGTGAGTATTGATGTTTGATACCAAATGAAAGAGAGTTTCAATACCATTCCATTGATGGTCAAATGAATGCTGTATCTTTTGTGTGACAAAAGTTATGGAACATTTAATATACATCACTTATACATACTGAGGCATTTTCGTCCTGATTTTTTTTCAGGTATATTAACTGTTACTTTTTTAAATGCCTGTTTCTCTTTAAGTACTTGTCGAAGACCTTTGAAATTTCTCATACATTACCAGTTATATCTGTGCATTAAAAGATTCAGAATTTAAGCATGGTAGATGAAAAGACATTGTCTTAGAAATTAACATTTTAAGCTAACATTTAAAATTAATTTAATGATAAATGGACATTAAATGGAAGGGCAGTCTTCTGAAATAGCGTTTTTGGATGATCAATATTTTCACTAAACATTGTGCAAAATTCTACAATAATGTGTTGAATATGAAATTTAAACACTGAAGGTCTAGGATTTGTAAAAAAATATGAAAACATATTAATACTATGAGAATAATTACGACATTTAAAAGATATTATAACATTTCCGTAAACAAAGTGAAGAAAATCAGTGTTATTTCCGCTAAAATTAAGGGATATGCATTCACTCATATCTGGTTTACAGCAAGACCTTTCCGAATTATAGACAATCATTTTCATGGATTATAGGCGAATAACAACAGATGGCGTACAAGAAAATTTAAAAGCATAGAATTATTCAAATAATTTTTACAACGTTTTGTAACAAGGACATTTTCAGAGATGCCAGTATCCAAAAGGTGTGGTAGGGGGAGGTAATTCAGGGGTATAAATAACCGGAAATTTTTCATTTTTGTTGTGGAATTTAAGGGAGCAAACCCAGTAGTACTATAAATACACTACTTTATCTCAGTGTGATACCCAGTTCAAAGGATATATGCCTAGTGACAGAACTTTTTGAAGCACCCTCGTATATTTAAATCAATAATATAATTTGGTTATCTTGAGCAAATCTTGTTAAACCACAGAACCCTGCCTTCTCCTTCAATATGCCATTTTCATACAGAACAGTGCTTAAATTGACATTGTTGTATAATGCAGTATGGGCTCACCATTGAGAATGTAGTCAGATTGTGTTGGCATGGTCTGATGTTTTACAAACACCTGTAGGCTCATGCCTGGGTCCTGGGGCTGGATGATTACATGCACATCACTTGTGTTTGTCCTCACCTTGAACACATATTGCTGAAGATCTAACTTATCAACCAGCACCACCTGTCAATAAACAGGCTTACAATTAACTGCAGGTCAATAAACATGCATACAATTAACTCAATGTCAGTAAATAGATAATATTATGTCAGTGCCTTTACTATTAAGTTTATTTGGCGAGGCTTAGAAAACGAAGAATGGCCAGGCTCTGTCTTTTATCCACAATTGTTTTTTATGACTGGCAAAAAAGTATACAAACTTGGGTGTTGTGTCTATTATTAGTAACACAGATTTCAAAGGCAAACTATTGTAGAGTCGAGGCCAATATCTATCAGTTATTACCAGTACAGTTTCAGCTTGAACAATGGTAAAGTCAAAGCCAATATCTATCAGTTATTACCTGTACAGTTTCAGCTTGAACAGTGGTAGAGTCGAGGCCAATATCTACCAGTCATTACCAGTACAGTTTCAGCTTGAACAATGGTAAAGTCAAGGCCAATATCTATCAGTTATTACCAGTACAGTTTCATCTTTAACACTGGCTGAGTCAAGGCCAATATCTATCAGTTATAACCTGCACAGTTTCAGCTTGAAAAATGGTTGAGTCATGGCCAATATCTATCAGTTATTACCAGTACAGTTTTGACTTTAACACTAGTTGAGTCAAGGCCAATATCTATCAGTTATAACCTGTACAGTTTCAGCTCGAACAATGGTTGAGTCATGGCCAATATCTATCAGTTAATACCTATACAGTTTCAGCTTGAACAGTGGTTGAGTCGAGGCCAATATCTATCAGTTTTTACCAGTACAGTTTCAGCTTGAACAGTGGTTAAGTCAAGGCTAATATCTATCAGTTTTTACCAGTACACTTTCAGCTTTAACATTAGTTGAGTCGAGGCCAATATCTATCAGTTATAACCTGTACAGTTTCAGCTCGAACAATGGTTGAGTCATGGCCAATATCTATCAGTTATTACCTGTACAGTTTCAGCTTGAACAGTGGTTGAGTCGAGGCCAATATCTATCAGTTTTTACCAGTACAGTTTCAGCTTGAACAGTGGTTAAGTCAAGGCTAATATCTATCAGTTTTTACCAGTACACTTTCAGCTTTAACACTAGTTGAGTCGATGCCAATATCTATCAGTTATTACCAGTACAGTTTCAGCTTTAACAATGGTTGAGTCAAGGCCAATATCTATTAGTTTTTTTTACCTGTACCATTTGAGCTTGAACAGTGGTAGAGTCGAGACCAATATTTATCAGTTTTTACCTGTACAGTTTGAGCATGAACAGTGGTTGAGTCAAGGCCAATAGATATCAGTTATTACCTGTACAGTTTCAGCTTTAACAATGGTTGAGTCGAGGCCAATATCTATCATTTATTACCTGTACAGTTTCAGCTTTAACAGTGGTAGAGTCGAGGCCAATATCTATCAGTTATTACCTGTACAGTTTCAGCTTTAACAATGGTAGAGTAGAGACCAATATCTATCAGTTATTACCTGTACAGTTTCAGCTTTAACAGTGGTAGAGTCGAGGCCAATATCTATCAGTTATTACCTGAACAGTTTCAGCTTTAACAGTGGTAGAGTCGAGGCCAATATCTATCAGTTATTACCTGTACAGTTTCAGCTTTAACAGTGGTAGAGTCGAGGCCAATATCTATCAGTTATTACCTGTACAGTTTCAGCTTTAACAGTGGTAGAGTCGAGGCCAATATCTATCAGTTATTACCTGAAAAGTTTGAGCTTGAACAGCGGTTGAGTCCAGGCCACTATCTATCAGTTATTACCTGTACAGTTTCAGCTTTAACAGTGGTAGAGTCGAGGCCAATATCTATCAGTTATTACCTGAACAGTTTGAGCTTGAACAGCGGTTGAGTCCAGGCCACTATCTATCAGTTATTACCTGTACAGTTTCAGCTTTAACAGTGGTAGAGTCGAGGCCAATATCTATCAGTTTTTACCTGTACGGTTTGAGCTTGAACAGCAGTTGAGTCCAGGCCACTATCTATCAGTTATTACCTGTACAGTTTCAGCTTTAACAGTGGTAGAGTCGAGGCCAATATCTATCAGTTTTTACCTGTACAGTTTCAGCTTTAACACTAGTTAAGTCGAGGCCAGTATCTATCAGTTTTTACCTGTACAGTTTCAGCTTGAACAGTGGTTGAGTCAAGGTCAATATCTATCAGTTTTTACCTGTACAGTTTCAGCTTTAACAGTGGTTGAGTCAAGGTCAATATCTATCAGTTTTTACCTGTACAGTTTCAGCTTGAACAGTGGTTGAGTCAAGGTCAATATCTATTAGTTTTTACCTGTACAGTTTCAGCTTTAACATTGGTTGAGTCAAGGTCAATATCTATCAGTTTTTACCTGTACAGTTTCAGCTTTAACAGTGGTAGAGTCGAGACCAATATCTATCAGTATAGGCTGGGAGAGATTTACCACCTCTATTGGCTGTCTGTCACTGCCCACTAGCTGAAGGCTGATCACCGGGCTGTTGATGAACTTGGCACTGCTTGCCCATACAAATGGGTTCATTGGAAACTCTATTAACTGGAAAATATATCATTTGTTAGGTTAGAGCAAATGTCATCACCTGAAGAAGACGGATCTATCTACATTTTCTTAGTTCTTGATGAAATACATAAATGGTACGAATGTTAACTGTTTTTCATTTAAAATTGATTTTAAATTAATGGTGTGACATCCCATCAGTGGAAACAAGAGCATTGCACTGAGTTACAGTGGGAGAGTGTTTTTCAGAATTGGGTCTTTGTCAGATCAATGGGACCTTGATGTTTTACCTACTGACCCTAAAAGCAAAAATATGCCTACTTCCAGAGTTATCGCATGGAATGCATACAAGGTCATAATGACCTAGACCTTTGACCTACTGACACCAAAAGCAATAAGGTTCCTTTTCTCAACAAGGGTAATGTATGGAGCAATAGGCAGACGGATGGATGGACAGACAACCGTATACCAGGGGCGTAGCCAGAGCCTTTTGGAGAATACGCCGTGGGGCGTCCCCCGGGAAAATTTTGAAATTTTAGTGCAATTTCGGAGGTTTGTGGCTTCATTTGAGCGAGATTTTGGAGGCTTTCGCCTTCATTCATTAAGTGTTTTTAAAAAATAGTGCCTCCCCCCACCCCCACTTCTATTTTTATTACTGATTTTAAAAAATAAGCACTTTTGTTTTTTCACATTCGCTTTTCTAGAGTATGCCCGGGCGTACAGGAGTATGCCTGGCTACTATAATACAAAATGTTTTAAAACAGGAGTAAGATAACCGTATCTCTTGCACTGGAAAAGCAAGTGATTTTGAGTGGAATGTATTAAATATTAAATAAATATGAGGGAGGGATTTGAGAGAGGGAGGAAAAGAGAGAGGCACAGAGGAGAGAGATGCATGACTGGAGAGAAAGACTGATAGAGAGAGAGATATTTTTATTATACTATCCATAAGTAACCAATGCCTACTTACATTCACATCTACAAATGGCTCGCTTGATGTGCCATTATTAAGCAGTATATCAGTCGAAGGTAGGAAGAACTTTCCTGTGTTTGTCTCTACCACTGAATGGTCTGTAATGTAATTATTGAGTAAACAGTGTCCAAATTTGAATTTCTGTTGTTTAAAGATTGTAAATATTTTGTTTAATGGCGATGTGTTAGCTACACTGTTACTGAACGCAAACTGTGACCGTGAAACAACCAGTAAATATAGAGTTAAGGTGTCACTACACATTTAGCTCCCTTGCATGTGACTGTAGGATGATTCTTACACCATAAAAAGTAGGGGTGTGTTCTTTGGTTTGAGATATTTTAATAATTGCCCATGTATATTTTCTTTTCTTGTTGCAGGTGAGAAAACAAAAGTGTGAGATTGGAGGAACAGCGATTAGATGACACTGACAAAATGTGACACATTTGTGGGTGCTCAAAATGCGTATGAATTTAGGTGCAAACTGTATAGTGAAAGCCGAAAAGAGTACCTTGCCTGACACCAATCGCATTAAAAAACAAGAAATCCGTGGATTCACATGTCTCGCCTAACGGGGGCTGGACTTAAAAATAAAAAGGTCAATGATGCTTAAATGAAAGTTTGTTAACATTTTAGTAATTAAAAACAATCGAGTTTGCCGTTTGCTGAGATGACACTTAAGTGCATTTGTTTAAAAACAAAATGCCATTCTATTAAAAACAAGAGGCCCAAGAGGACCTGTGGATGCTCTACTGGCTAAAACGGCTCTTATATCAAGGGTTGTCAACATAAAATTACCATCAGTAGTTTTTTTTAAAACATTGCAAAAACAACAGGGATAGGATGGCCTTAGATCGCTCACCTGGTAATCATGGGCAATATGTCTGCTGTGTCTAGTCTGGCATGGGCATTTTTTAATTTGTCCCACTTTCTTCTATGAATGAAATTTCATAAAAATGGGTTGGGGGGAGGGTTTATATTAACATTCTAAACAAATATGGTAAAGTTCAGATACAAAATGAAGTAACTACAGATTTAACAAAGGAAAATACAAAAATATAATATAGCATTTTTCAACAAATCAAGGGCCATAACCTGTCGTTACTAACTAGATCTAGCTGTTTTTCGAACTTGTCCAAAATTTCATTGGTAAAAATGCTTTGCACAACTAGACATCTTACAGAGGTTTCCTGCCAAATTTTGTAGAAATCCAACAAGCCATATAGGAGGAGTAGCGCCGACAAGAAATTTAAAGTAAAAATGTCAAAGTGCCATAACTCCGTCATAAATCAGCAAACTGGAACAAAAGCATGATATGCACAACTAGACATCTTACCGATGCTTCCTGCCAAGTTTCGTCCAAATCCAACAAGGCGTTTAGGAGGAGTAGCACGGACAAGAATTTAAAAATAAAATGTAAATGGGCTGTAACTCCATCAAAAATCAATGGAATCTTCTCGGATTTGGTCAAAATGACCCAAAAATGAACTTTTTCACGAAAAGTCGAATGTCTATAGGAAGTAAAGCATTGGTGATTTTGAATATGTTGTGTCATTTGTGTCTAATATATACTTGTCGGATTCCAACAGGCTAATTTTTGACAGTTTTAGATTTTTATTTTTCAAAATATAATAATTGAAATTTCAAAAATGATATAAAATAAACCCACGAGGGCCTGCGTCTACAAATAACATGCTGTTCGGTTAGAAATTTCATATCGCAGTGTGTAAATGTGTATTTATGTTTAGCACCAATACTATTACTTACTATAAGAAATCAGTTTGGCTCCAAATTATTACTTATTATTTTTTTATGATATTTTCAGTATACCCCTTGTCACCACTGCGGGTAGTTTGTTCATACAGGTTGTCGCAGTGAAGGTGCCTAGACTTGAACACCAATATCTTCCCCAGTCTTCGATGAATGGCGATGGTACTCTGGATTTTTCAAGTTGACATGTAAGTTGATACTCACATGTAATTATAAATTGTTTTAAAACCAAATCTAGGGCTTATGCGAAACAAGAATTGGATGATGTTGAATGTGTTTTTACTGTTTTCAACGGATTTACATTCAGTTTGGGTACTTAAAAATAATGACGAGGAGTCTGATGATACATGCAAGTATTCGTTTATGTAAATATATGGTTCGAGCATCTTATTTACATCCGGTCTTAACAGACAAGCTAGAATTTAGCTCATTTTGTGGATTTGTTGGTATTTTAGGCATACTGATAGGATAGTGTTCCTGTCATGCAGGTATGAGTTGGTATTTGTGTTCACAAATGTATATTTCATCATTAGCATTGTATATCTTTATGAAATAAATGCACATATGCATGATATGTGACAATTGTATGTTTTCTGAGGCTTGGAAAGCTGTTTTGCATCGGTCCGAGTCATGAAGCATTTTCTGCAAATAGGCATTTTTTTTCAGATCCATGTCATTGCTTATTCTTTCGTTTGTTACACATATTAGGTAATTTTGAGTGTTTTGTTAACCAAGATCTATACAATCTAAATACATGGATTTCTGTTGGTTTGCGCTATCGCATAAATGCATATGGTTGGTTCTGTTGGTCATCTCGGATCGTCACACATTTATCTACATACATGTATGGACAGTCACAACATGTTTGCATACTAAAAAGTTGTGTTTTGTATATAATTATAACAATTGGAGTTTCTGTTTTTATTATCATATTATTATCATCAGTTATTGACATTATATAACTTATTTAAATCATTTTATGCATTTTTTTTTCAGAAATCTGCCAAACATGACTGTACGACTGTCTTGAAAAAAGGATTCACTACTCGTGCCTACCGTAATTGGCTCTTCTGAGAGTTTTTGGATATTGGTACACTTATCATACGCAGTAAGTAATAAAATTAGATGTATTGTGCCCCTGTGGTGTGTGTGTGGGGGTGTGTGTGGGTGTGTGTACAAGTATGTAAGAGTCTGTAAGGTGTCTAGGTTGATCATCGGTCTGGGATTTGGAGATTTTTGTATGTGATGAGATTCAAACTATATACTTGAGAACTCCTACCTAAACAGTATCACCAAGAACTCACTCCTCATATCTCATACAAGCAATGGATACATCTTTATCTACCTGTATTTATTTACTTGACCAACCAGACATATTGTATTTATCTAAAATGTTTGCTTACTCGAACCCTCCCCCACCCACCCACCCACCCACCCACCCACCTCCCCGGCAAGAAAAATTAAATGACGGTATTTATTACCCTGCATCGGGTCTTTTTCCTCTGATTTCAGACCTTAAGAGGTAAATCCACACCCGGTATTATCCAGAATGGTCGACAACAAATAATCATTATAATTTTATAAGCAAATAATTTAACGGCAATCAGATTGCTCTGGATGAGCCATGTAAACACATTATTCAATGTCAGTGTCCTGATAATTTCTCTTTTCTTTAAAAATGCAAGCTTTGAGTGTTATGGTTAACATGATCCAGATAGGTGTGCTGTTGTATTTAAATTATAAGTAAATTGCATATTTGGGTATACGCTGATGTATAAACCAAATAAACCGTGTTGGGCTCACATTGGTTGAGCCTCGGAAAAACTACCATTTTTCTAGTCACATAGGGATTCAAGTTAAATGTTTTTATAAAGCCAATAGTGAAAGATTTGAGAAATTATTGGATCAGTTAAAGTCTGTTGCTCTATAGGACATGTTAGAAATTACTTTATTCTTTTGATATAATTCTATATAGTGCAAAGGAAACTATATTAATTGAGAAACTTGGTCAAAAACATGAACAAATTACATCCCGAGATAGCTGTAATGGCCATGGGTTCTCTTATTCCATAGTGAGAAGGCAGTTATAATTTTTTTCTGAATATATGATATGTGTGAAACCTTTCTGCAAAGTTTAATGAATATGTGAATCTGCAGACACATATTATTAGACTTTGAAAATTTTGGAATCTTCTCGGATTTGGTCAAAATGACCCAATAATGAACTTTTTCACGAAAAGTCGAATGTCTATAGGAAGTAAAGCATTGGTGATTTTGAATATGTTGTGTCATTTGTGTCTAATATATACTTGTCGGATTCCAACAGGCTAATTTTTGACAGTTTTAGATTTTTATTTTTCAAAATATAATAATTGAAATTTCAAAAATGATATAAAATAAACCCACGAGGGCCTGCGTCTACAAATAACATGCTGTTCGGTTAGAAATTTCATATCGCAGTGTGTAAATGTGTATTTATGTTTAGCACCAATACTATTACTTACTATAAGAAATCAGTTTGGCTCCAAATTATTACTTATTATTTTTTTATAATATTTTCAGTATACCCCTTGTCACCACTGCGGGTAGTTTGTTCATACAGGTTGTCGCAGTGAAGGTGCCTAGACTTGAACACCAATATCTTCCCCAGTCTTCGATGAATGGCGATGGTACTCTGGATTTTTCAAGTTGACATGTAAGTTGATACTCACATGTAATTATAAATTGTTTTAAAACCAAATCTAGGGCATATAGGACTTGGACCGGTAACCAGAGAGGTCAAAAGTTGAAAATGGTCGTACTCGAAAGTAGTACCATCAGTGGTGTTATTTGGGACTGTGTAATTGATTTAGTACATAAAAGAGGTACGTTTATTTACTGTTTTTGTTTTGAGGATAGATTTCCGAAGATATGGGTGCAAAAAGCAAAGGAATCAGTCATCAGAGTGCTGAGTGGTACTACTTTGTATGAGGTAAGATTTTAAACAAAATGAGGTGTGGTTCGGCTGTTGTTGTCAAAAAAGGTCATCTACTTTCATTTTGAGTCAAATGCTGGTGCATAGAGCAGTTATGGTCATTGTTGTTTTGCTATTTTTGTGTTTTGTCGTCACGTATATACATTTTAATGGATATTTGAAGTGTCACGGAGCATTAGGGTAAGTGTTATTCTGTGTAGAGCTAACATTACGGTCTATGTGAAAATAATGGTGGTCCAAATCCAAATGCTTGATTCAGAATGGAAAATTGGACTTTACTGCCTATGGCCAACACAGTAAAATCAAAGTGTGGTGTGAGACCTTAACTGTATTGAAATTTCGAATTTTGTGACAGTATATCAGTTGTTTAAAGGTGGCAAATTTTGTTTTATGGTCACAAGGTGTGACTTGTTTTGTCAAGTTTTTGATGGTTTCACCTCACAAGACTTGATTTGCAATGGGTTATAATTTAATAGGCACTAATTAATAGGTACTGTTGTTGTTTTTTTTAAAATCAACTACATGGTTTACAGGAGTTTGGAAAATGCATAAGAATTTGGAGATAATCATGCAAAAATTTCAAACTGGTATGTGAGTGGAATTACATCTGAAGAATTACTTTTATTGGGAAGTGGTAGCAAGCCATAAAACTTAATTCCAGACAGTAAAACCAACCACATACCATCCAAGATTGAAAATATTAGCAATGCTATCTCAGTACTAATGTTTTTTCATTTAAATTCCAGAACTTTAAAGCAAAACCATACATGCGCCCTTGTTTTTTCTATAAAAACTGAAATTATGTGTACCGGCATTTTATGCAATGACATTGCTTGTTACAACATTACTTGACGTCCAATACTTTCCAGATGGTAAATCGTGCATTATACGGTCGCAAATTTGAGATGTTAGCCAATGGAATAACAGGTTACATTGAAATTGCATCAAAATGACAATGACTTGGCTGGATTGTTCCAGGAATAATGTTCTATTTCCATCAACGTCATCAATAACACAGTTTATCACATAACGTCCCTTGTTAGCAGTGTCGAACACCCATGTAATATTTTGTTGTATGACACACGTGTAATACAACCTGGAAAGATTTTGATTGGTTGAGTTAAACCTGTAACACTACGCCAGTTTATTAACTGAAACTATTTTATTTATTACAAATTCAACCAGATCTGAGTCATAAACTTATTATTTGTTACAGCTTATAAAAATAATGCACGTTATACAAAACATTGTTGTTGGTTTGTTAAAAAGTTGGCTTAAAGTGCTATTTTGTAAAGAGGTAAAACACGAACTCCTTTATACGCAACATTATGTGTGAGACGCGACGTTATGACGTCACATATTTTATGACGTTTTGGCGCTAAAATGTGTCTGACGTCGTGGCGGTTCTATGTCCATCTGAATTAATTTTTACTAATTTGATTGCAATGTTATGTGATAAAAAGGATCTTAAACTCGTTCCCATTCCATATAAGATTTATTAAACTCTTTATGAATTATTTTTAATTTTAACTCGCCAAAAGGCTCGTTAAAATTAAAATAATTCATAACTCGTTCCATAAATCTTATATGAAATGGGAACTCGTTTAAGATCCTCTATATTCAAACTTTCACATCCTGTCATTAGTTACAAATGTCCAACACGTTCAGATATACAGTGGGAGAAAATAAGGGGGCTTACTCCACTTCTTCATCAATCTCTATATGAAAAATCAAAATATTAGACCATAATTTAAATTAAATATCATAGCTGTCATTAGACCCAGTGGAAGTGAAGAATGAGACTGGTACCAAGAGGTGGTTGACTCTTCCTTGGTTAGAGAGCGGGTCAGTGAGGGGAAGCCCGAGATGGTCTTTGGTTGAATTTAAACTAGATTAAATTTTATCGAGTTTTGGTATAACATATACTAAATTTTTTTAAAAATATAGCAGATAAAAAACTTGTTTGTCAAATTGTTAGAATGCGTGAGAATGTAGAATATATGCTTGTGATCGTGATTTGACACAAATATGTATGTGTCTCACTCCCAATGTGTAAGACTTGACAGGTATGACATATTGGTGTTTTCAAATCAGACAGCAACAAAAGAAGATACATATCTGTATAAAAAAGAAGCTTTAAATATAATTATCACTATTAATTAGTTTTATAAGGGGCTAAAGTCATCTGAGCATCAATGATAAACACCGAGCATACCCTCTATCAAAATGTGGAGATGTTTTATTTTATTGATCACCGATTGGTCAAATTATTTTATGACACCATGAGATAGTTACAAATTATTATGTAAGCTCTTCATTTCCTTTGATTTATTGCATAGTAAGTGCTACACATGCTGGGTAATACTGGGGCTGGCCTCTCAGCAGGGATGAAGGGGCTGATAATGTCCGCTTTATACATGTTTATATACTTAATATCCATATCCTTTCGATTAACAGGGTTAAAAACCCAAGGGCATCTAAGGGCAACCATTTACCTCAATCTGTTAATACACTAAAACGGTACTTACTAATTTTGGTGACCTCCTGACGTCGTGAAAGTATTGAGAATGCCTCGGTCTCTAGCTGTAGATCCTGCCCGGGGGTGCGAGACTTCACTAATGTCTCAAGTATCTTGTCTGTTACCTCAAATACCTTTGTGATCAACTCTTTTGCCTTCAATTTGCAAATAATGGAGGTTACTAATAATGTTCAGTTGTTTATTTAAATGAAGAATGCCGTTTTTGATGGAAAAAATGCTTCAGAGAATTTTTTTATTTTATTATATCTTAAATTACTTCTGCTAAATTGTTTAAAATACAGTCAAACCTGTATTGATACAACTAAAGAGAGGAGCAATACTTGTCCCATAACAAAGGTGGTCTCTTAATAAAGATATATTTAATAACAAACAAGAAATGTCACTGCAAGTGACAAATGCCCCCGAAGTGGTTTTGACCTTTGATCTCTAAGTGTGACCTTGACCTTGCAGCCACGGACCTGGATTATGTGACACGTCATTTTGTTGTGGTGAGCACTTGTGCCAAGTTATTTGAAAATCCAGGAATGTCAGAGTTATTGACCGGACACAGTTGTACGGACGGACGGACTGACTGTCGGATGGACTGACTGATGGACGGACAATGCAACTACTATATGCCACCCTTCGTGGGGCATAAAAATGGAAACATAATTGGTGGTCTCTGAAAACAGATGGTACCTGAATAAAGGTGGTCTCATGAGCAGAGTAGACTCTAATGTCAAAATGGTAAATAAAAAATCATTCAAGAAACTACTCTGTCCTGTACCTTAAATTTATCTGTTGTATCACTTTGAACACTCTCATCTACACTGCCCTTCTCTTCCACTACAGTGTCAGTCTCCTCAGCATCTACTGGCATAGTCTCCAGAGATTCCTTCATATTCAGTTCATCTAGCTGGAAAGCGGCATCACTTCTGGCAGCCAGCATTACGTTGCTAACACTGCGTAACAAATCTAAAATTGTGGGTAAACAATCAATCATTGTTTTAAACTTGATCAGATATTTATTATCTAGTTTTTAAAACAAATATATTTAAAATTGAGACAGCAAATTTTCAGAATCCTAAGGGGTCAGCATTCAAAAGGTCAGTGACAGATGTATGTATATAACAAATATACCTACAATAATCAAGGAAACTGCAGGAAAAACAGATTTCCATAAGACACACCAAACTTTGTTTTAATATGTCATTCTTAACCGAAGGTATCACCAGCAATCCATTTATTTGTTAGTAACAGTGACCTTGACCACAGTGACATCAAAGGCCATTCCAAGTTTGTTCTATACAACTTTATTCCTTACTCACCCAGAAACCATGTTCCTATTTTTAGTAACAATGAACTTGACCTTGATTCAGTGACCTCAAATGCTCACTAAATATTTAACATTGAAACCATTTTCCATTTTTAGTAAAGGTGACTTTGATCCCACTGACCTCAAATACAATCCCAAGCTTTCTTTTCACATAAGCTACCTACACACCAAGTTTTGTTCCAATATCTCAGTCCTAATTACCGATAAAGTTATTGCCCAGAAACCATAAGGTTTACGTCTCCCGGCCACACACCAGCCAGCCAAATGACATAATCCAATCTAATAACCAGGTAAACCTAACCTAGTTTAAAATGAGCAAGAGGTCAGAGCCTGCTTCTGTTTCTATCGCTCCTTCTGTTGGTAGGGTGTTTGAGGGGTGGGTGGGGACGGAGACAAATATTATTTCAAACGTACCTTCTGCTGCAAGAATTACTTGATCACTGCCCCTCTGTGGCCTGGATGGTTCCTCAATTATTTCTGTAAACTGTTCTGCCATACGAGTGATGGCATTTACTGTAGTCTCCTGAAAGAGCATTTTATAACTCCATTTTGCACGAACACTCATTATGGAAACATAATAAAATTGCGATTCTGTAAAATAAAAAAAAGATTTCATAAAACACCTTTACGGCCCACCAATATATACTGGTTACCGTATATGTGAGATCTGGAAGATTACTCGGGCAGCCCATTCATACCCAACAAACATGTCTCGGGATATATCACTACTGGAATGACAAGTCATATGGCAGATGAAAAATCTTGATTCTAGATTGCAATTACTAGTATATGCTATTGGAGACATGAGGTCAAAGAAGCCTTTCATTATTAAAGTGTATCACATGATTGTCACGTTATGTACTCAGATGTTTTTCAATTGTTTGAACTGCATGAAGATCGAAGCATTCTTTATATGAACATTAACTCCCTACATAGATTTCAAATGTTACAACATTAGGGTTGCACCTAACTTCTGCATTCTAACATCAAAAAAAATTAAAGAATAAGGAGCGCATATTCCCAGATCACCATAAGACAAGTTAAGCATTGGGCCTAGGTCAACAGGGCCTTGCTACGCCCTTGGTGGTATATACCCAATATATCTTTTTATGAGTACGAACACACTATTATAAATGTCCCCAAGATTCACTATTCTTAACTTGCAAATCAAATCCTCAGAAATGCAGTTGGATAGTTTCTTGCATGTAAATTATTCACATAAAATTAAGGTCTCTATCCCGCCATCAAATGGCAAATTTTACAACAGATGTACACCGTTTCTAAACCTACTGACGACAAGATATTTGAGAATCCAAACCCTAAAGACACAATATAAACAACTTTAACCAGCCAACTGGAGTATCAAATTAAGAGTTACCAACTCATAATTCATTTGATGCAAATCATTTTTTTTTAAAAACCCATGAATAAACCTTTAGTTTTAATTGGCACATATACATTATTATAATACCTGAACTTCTGGTTAGAGTTTTGATAAAAGGTTTTGTAGTGCAACCGTTATTCGGCAGGTTAGTTTCTTTAATGTTTTTTTCTTCAAGTATTTATTGGTACATACTATTTTATACCTGTGACTCTGTAGTCAGTTCATCTCTCTTTTCAGTAATGACATTGAAACAAAAAGCCGTCTGCATCCAAGCATCCAAGGTCACATGTTTCTCAGTTTCTGCCAATTGCTGAACAATGGTTGTCCTTAGCTGCAATATAACCAAACTGTACAAACCACAGTCGACTCTATTAATTAATTAAATTTAATTAATGTCATTGACAGTGAGGGATGTATGTCGTAGTGGACACCAAACATGACCTATATTTTGTCGGAAGTAGGTCTCAGCATTCCAAAATGTTGCTCATGATGTTAGATGCATATAATGAATATTCTGGTGAAGTTTTGGTGAAAATCCTGAAAGAAAGGAACAGGATATGCATGTCGTAGCGAGACAGAACGTGACCTATATTTTGTCCGAAGTAGGTCACGGTAACCCAAAATTTTGCACATGATGTTAGATGCATAGAAGGAACATTGTGATAAAGTTGGAAGTGACCTATATTTTGCCGAAAGTAGTTCACACAACCCAAAAAAATTGATGTTAGATGCATATAACGAATATTCTGGTGGAGTTTGGTGAAAATCCTGCAAAGAAGAAGCAATATACGCATTGTTGCAGCGGAGACTGGACGTGACCTATATTTCATATATATATATATAGCTGATGTGACCTATATTTCATCGATAGTAGGTCAGAGCGACTTGAAATTTGCACATGGTGTTGAATTCATATAAGGAACATTCTGGTGAGTTTGGAGAAAATCCCGAAAAAAAGAAGATACGCATGTCGCAGAAGAGTCTGTGCCTTTTCATTCTGGTGTTGTAAGGTAAAAATCTTGCCAATAATGAAGAAGATATAAATAAATGAAAGTCGAATTTCCTTCTTATAGTAAGTTATTTGAAGGAAAGTTTTGGGATTTATGTGAGAACGGAGAACGAGCAGTGGTTTTCTTTTCCTTTAAATTATCTACTCAAATGCCCATTTTCCAACAAATTTAGCGATGGCACTTCCTTGTCTTTGTAAACAAAATTTCACAAAGTGAATTCTAAAGTCATACACAATCGGAAATAATAGTAGATAAACCGAAACCGTTGAAAACTCAAGAATGTCGAAAAAGATATGTATACCTCCGTATTTTTCTGTTTATCTATGTCTAAAGTAGTCTTGACAATGGTTGTTGTTGTAGTTTCTTTACTGGCACTTGCTCCTGCAGTGCTGGCAGTGCTAGAGAACTGCTCCGGCACACTGACAACAGTCTAAAAGAATAATAACAAAACTACAATGACCGATTAAAAATCATATGCAGATATTAGCTGTTTAAACAAACAAATCAGAATTTTATTAACTTACTTCAATTTATGGTGATCGAAGAAAAATTATCCAAGTAAAATAAATAAATTTATCCCTTTTTATTTGTTTTGGCATATTTTTTTAAGTTACCTTATGTAAAGATCAAATACCTGTGAATTGAGAACTGATGCAATAGCAACTATGAGCTGTTTATACTCCTGGTCCTGGCCAGATTGTTTCATGGTCTGAAGCACTCCGGAGCTGTTCGAAGCCAGTGCTCGAACTTCATCCAAGTTCTGCTGTGGCTTAGCACTCACCTAGAGTAAAAAAAAGATAAGGAAATAATTATTAAATGCAAAGCGGCTCGCTGGAACTGCGAAGCAGCGAAGGGTATTAGGGGTGTCCCCTGCCACTAGGGGGTTTGGGGTTTCTCCCCCGGATTTTTTTTTATTTTGACGGTGCAAATGGTGCATTCTGGTGCATTTTACACTCATTTTTCATTGGTCTGTAAGTACAATTTTATATGTACAAAAATAATTTTAATTTTTTTTAATTTTTTTTATTTTAAATTTCTTTTTTTGTATATTTGAGAAAAGTAGCTGGTGCTAGGTTCTAGAGTAATAGGCAATATCGCTGGCCGCTGGGGCTTCTGGAGAACACTGCATATACCCCTAAATGAGTCCTACTACAACATATAAATCTGGTCACATGGCTATTGTAAAGTGTAGATATGCGTGGAGTGCGTGGTTCAGTGGTAGAGCGCCGAACTTCAGATCGAAAGGTCGTGGGTTCGATCCTCGCCATGGCCATGCTATTTATCCTTGAGCAAGATAATTAATCCACATTGCTTAGTACTGGTTCTACCCAGGAAACCTGCACATAATCTCCGAAAGGGGGTGTTGCAGTATCGATCGATAGATAGATAGATAGATAGATAGATAGATAGATAGATAGATAGATAGATAGATAGATAGATAGATAGATAGATAGATAGATAGATAGATAGATAGATAGATAGATAGATAGATAGATAGATGATAGATAGATAGATAGATAGATAGATAGATAGAAAATGTAGTTTTCTTGACCCAAAAATTACTTTTGAACAAAGACTATGACCTTGACCTATGTTATATTGGTGTGGTCAAATGACTATTGTCATGATATATATAGTGAAAGTTTGATGAAGAAATGTAGACAAATTGAAAAGTCAAAGGAATATAAAGGTGTTGTGATGCTGGATGTACGATGACAGACAAAGCAGATGGCAAAACAAGAATGCCAAACAGCCTTAAATGCTCACCTTGATTTGATTTCATTGTCTTATACATGTGATATTTTTGTACTACGTGCACACATAATCGTTCATATCAAATGTTTAGTTGAAAAAAGTGAACGATCTTAAAATTTGAGACTTATCGTAAGATGTTTAATACAAGAAATCCGTGGATTCACATGTCTCGCCTAATGGGGGCTGAACTTAAAAATAAAAAGGTCAATGATGCTTAAATGAAAGTTTGTAAGCATTTTAGTAACTAAAAACAGTCGAGTTTGGAGTTTGCCGTTTGCTGAGATGTTATTTAAGTGCATTTGTTTAAAAACAAAATGACATTCTATTAAAAACAAGAGGCCCAAGAGGGCCTGTGGATGCTCTACTGGCTAAAACGGCTCTTATATCAAGGGTTGTCGACATAAAATTCCCATCAGTAGTTTTTTAAAACATTGCAAAAACAACAGGGATAGGATTAGGATGGCCTTAGATTGCTCACCTGGTAATCATGGGCAATAAGTCTGCTGTGATTAGTCTGGCATGGGCATTTTTTAATTTGTCCCACTTTCTTCTATGAATGAAATTTCATAAAAATGGGTGGAGTGGGGGGGTGGGGGGGTGGGGGGGTGGGGGAGGCCTTAGATCGCTCACCTGGTAATCATGGGCAATAAGTCTGCTGTGATTAGTCTGGCATGGGCATTTTTTAATTTGTCCCACTTTCTTCTATGAATGAAATTTCATAAAAATGAATGGGGGGGGGGGGGGGGGGGGGGGGGGGGGGGGGGGGGCGGGGGGGGGGGTATATTAACATTCTAAACAAATATGGTAAAGATCAGATAAAAAATTAAGTAACTACAGATTTAACAAAGGAAAATACAATATAGCATTTTTCAACAAATCAAGGGCCTGTCGTTACTAACTAGATCTAGCTGTTTGTCGAACTTGTCCAAAATTTCATTGATATACCATGCTTTTCACAACTAGACATCATACTGAGGCTTCCTGCCAAATTTTGTAGAAATCCAACAACAAGGAGGAGTAGCGCCGACAAGAAATTTGAAGTAAAAATGTCAAAGTGCCATAACTCCGTCATAAATCAGCAAACTTGAACAAAAGCGCGATATGCACAACTAGACATCTTACCGATGCTTCCTGCAAAGTTTCGTCGAAATCCAACAAGGCGTTTAGGAGGAGTAGCGCCGACAAGAAATTTAAAAAAAAATGTCAAGGGGCCGTAACTCAATCAAAAATCAACGAACCAGAAAAAAAATGCAATAGGCACAGAAATGCTTCCTGCTTACACAGCGTTAAAACCAAAAACTTTTTTTTAAAAAATAATGAAATAAGAAAATTAAAAAAAAAAAAAAAAAATTAAAACAAAAGTAAAATCAATCAATAAAAATTAAAACAAAAACAAAATATATTTATTAAAAAAAATAAATAAAAAAAAACATACTAATAATAAAAAAACAAGAGGCCCAAGAGGCCCTGTGGACGCTCTACTTGCTAAAGATAAAGTTTATGCACAAGGGGCCATAACTCTTTCAAATATCGTTCAACCGGAACATGGTGATGATATAGGCAACTAGGCTTGGTACTGATTGTCCCTGACAAGTTTCGTTGAAATCCAGCCAGAGGTTCAGGAGAACTAGTCTGTACAAAGTTAGTGTATTAAACCTTTTAAGGGGCCATAACTCTGCCAAAATTCATTCAACCAGAACACGGCACTGATAGGTGCAACTAGGCTTGGTACTGATCATCCCCATCAAGATACGTTGAAATCCAGCAAGGAGTTCAGAACAGACTAATCTGGACGTTTCTCTATTAAAACCTTTAAAGGGCCATAACTCTGACAAAAATCATTCAACCCGAATATGGCGATGATATGCACAACTAGGCTTGATACTGATCATCCTTGTCAAGTTTCGTTAAAATCCAGCCAGGGGTTCAGGAAAACTAGCCCGGAAAATGTTTGTGTATCAAAAACCTTTAAAGGGCCATAACTCTACCAAAAATCTGTTAACCGGAATGCGACGATGATATGCACAACTAAGCTTGGTGCTGATCAGCCCTGTAAAGTTTCGCTGAAATGTGGGGAGACGTTCAGGAGAATAGTCCAGACAAAGTTTGTGTATTAAAACCTTTAAAGGGCCATAACTCTTCCAAAAATCATTCAACCGGAACACGGCAAAGATTTGCACAACTAGACCTGGAACTGATCATCCCTAAAAAGTTTTGTTTAAATCCAGACAGGGGTTCAGGAAAACTAGTCAGGACAAAGTTTGTTTATTAAAACCTTTAAAGGGACATAACTCCGCCAAAATCATTCAACTGGAACACAGTGACGATATGTACAACTAGGCTTGGTACTGATCATCCCTGAAAAATTTCAATGTAATTTGGCCAAATGAAGGCCCTTTCTTCTTAATGAGTCCAAAATATAGCATATTTCAGAAAATAAAATCAAGGGTCATAACTCTGGGGTAATTTGTCCAATCTGGCTGGTTTTCAAACTTGTCAGAGCTTTCATTGATAATAACAATCTGGTAAAGTTTGGTAAAGATCGGATGACAAATGAAGACCCTATCGTATTAACAAGGCAAAATATAGCATTTTTAACTAAATCAAGGGCCATAACTCCGCTGTTACTGGTCCGATCTGGCTGGTTTTCGAACTTGTCTGAGCTTTCATTTATATTAACAATCTGGTAAAGTTTGATAAAGATCTGACGAAAAATGAAGGTCCTATCGTCTTAACGAGGCAAAATATAGCATTTTTAACTAAATCAAGGGCCATAACTATGCTGTTGCTGGTCTGATCTGGCTGGTTTTCGAACTTGTCAAAGCTTTCATTAATATTAACAATCTGGTAATTTTTGGTAAAGATCGGATGAAAAATGAAGACCCTATCTACTCAACGAGGCAAAATATAGCCTTTTTTAACTAAATCAAGGGTCATAACTCCACTTGTAACTAGTCCGATCTGACTGGTTTTCGAACTTATCCGAGCTTTCATTGATATTAACAAGATGGTAAAGTTTGGTAAAGATCGGATGAACAATGAAGCCCCTATCGTCTTGAGGCAAAATATAGCATTTTGAACTAAATCAAGGACCATAACTCCGCTGTTACTAGTCCAATATGAATGGTTTACAAACTCGTCTGAGCTTTCATTGATATTAACAATCTGATAAAATTTGGTAAATATCGGATGAACAATGGAGCCCCTATCGTCCTAACGAGGCAAAATATAGCATTTTTAATTAAATCAAGGGCCATAAGTCTGCTGTTACTGGTCCGATATGGCTGGTTTTCAAACTTTTTCGAGCTTTCAATGACATTAACAATGTGGTAAAGTTTGGTAAAGATCGAGTGAAAGATGAAGGCCCTATCGTCTTAACGAGGCAACATTTAGCAATTTTATCTAAATCAAGGGCCATAACTCCGCCGATACTGGTCCAATCTAGCTGGTTTTCAAACTTGTCCAAGCTTTCATTGATATTAACAATCTGATAAAGTTTGGTAAAGATCGGATGAACAATGAAGCCCCTATCATCTTAACGAGGCAAAATATAGCATTTTTTAACTAAATCAAGGGCAATAACTCTGCTGTTAATATTCCGATCTAGCTGCTTTTCGAACTTGTCCGAGCTTTCATTGATATTAACAATCTGTGCAAGTTTGGTAAAGATCAAATAATAAATGAAGGTGCTAGAGTGTTCACAAGGCTTAATATGGCATTTTTCAGCAAAACAAGGGCCATAACTCCGGTGAAATTATTCCGATCTGGCTGGTTTTCGAACTTGTCCGAGCTTTCATTGGTATTAACAAACTGTTAAAGTTTGGTAAAGATCGGATGAAAAATAAAGGCCCGAGAGTTGTCACAAGACAAAAGTTAACGACGGACGACGGACGGACGACGGACGGACGACGGACAACTCGCCATCCCATAAGCTCTGCTGGCCTTCAGACAGTAGAGCTCAAAAAGAAAAAACAACTGGTAAAGTTTGGTAAAGATCAGATGAAAAATGAAAGCCCTATCGTATTAATGAGGCAAAATATAGCATTTTTAACTAAATCAAGGGCCATAACTCCGCTGTTATTGGTCCAATCTGGCTGGTTTTTGAACTTACATGAGCTTTCATTAATATTAACAATCTGTAAAGTTTGGTAAAGATCGGATGAAAAATGAAGGCCTTTGGCCAGTAGAGCTAAAAATCATCAGCTCCAAAAAGTAGGTCAAGGTCATAGATGAAATCCAGGCATCCAAAAAAAAGATGCTACCGAAGACACAACTATGTCAAAACAGAATATGTTTTCTTCCAAAGATTAAGCTATAAATTAGGTTTAAAACATCTAGTGCATAATTCTAGTTCATGAGAAAGTGATGTAAATGTAACAATTAAAGTTATCTGCCCTTTGCTTGGATGGTGAAGGTCACATCCACATTTGCTTTGTCACGTTGCAATGTACCACTCAAGATACTATAGGCAAAGTTTGAAAGGTCTTAGTGCATACAGTTTGTGAAAAAGTGACCTAAAAGCCAAAGTTGAAGGTAACAACTATAAGGTTATCTGCCCTTGCTTGGAGAGTCAAGATCACTTCCACATTTGCTTGTCACGTTGCGATGTACCACTCAAGATACAACTATAAGCAAAGTTTTAAAGGTCTAGTGCATACAGTTTGTGAAAAAGTGACCTAAATGCAAAAGTTAACCCTAAATATTATTAAGTTATCTGCCCTTTGCTTGGAGGGTCAAGGTCACTTCCACATTTGCTTTGTCACGTTGCCATGTACCACCCAAGATACAACTATAGGCAAAGTTTTAAAGGTCTAGTGCATACAGTTTGTGAAAAAGTGACCTAAACGCAAAAATTGAACCTAAAAATTAGTATGTTATCTGCCCTTTGCTTGGAGGGTCAAGGTCACTTCCACATCTGCTTTGTCACGTTGTGATGTACCACCCATGATACAACTATAAGCAAAGTTTGAAAGGTCTAGTGCATACAGTTTGTGAGAAAATGACCTAAACGCAAAACTTGAATGTTGACGCCGCAGCCGCCTCTTTTTTTCTTCAAAAGACGAGACTAAAAACAGGGTCCTGATTCTTACATGAAACACACCTTCTCATTGTTGGTAATATTTGTGCCATTCAGTTCATTGTTACATATTTAGGACAATGATATTTCAAGCTTGAACACATTTGTAATACTACTAATTGGGGTTAAAACTTTTAAAAGGATTTGGTGGACACATATTTGCAATCTGTAAGAAATCTATAAGGCTCAGTAAATTTATAAATATTTTAGAAATAATCCGATCAAAAATATCTTCCATATTTACCCCTTAGCCTGCTAAGGGTGACTACAGTAGCCTTTGCGTCCATTGTAAACCATTGCAACTTGCAGGTTGCTCAGGTTTTACAATGTCTGGCTGCTCATCAGTCATTTCTCCAAAACATCCCTTTGTAACATAAATGGAATGGTCTAAATTTAAAAAAAGGACAGTCCATTATACATTCATAGTGGGCTAAGGGTTAATTAATTACTTGATTTTCCAGCTCAGTTTCCACGTATTCTCCTATGGCATTAGATATCCGAACAACAATGTCATGCATGTAGTTTGTCTCATTCCGTCCGAGGGGAAACTTTGATGGTGCCGTGTAGGGATCTGTGCCGTAGTAGAGGAGTTGGGTGCCAGAGCCTCCCCGAACCTTGGTCCAGAATCTGTACAGAAGCCCCTCCCCACGGAGCTGCTCCTCCCCCGGATTAACCCAACCACTGCACTGAATCTTAAACAGCGTGTTTAATGCGTAACCTGCGAACAAGATGTTATAATAACACCGTAAAATGGGCTAATTCTTTGGGACAAAGTTTTTGTGATGATTCTGAAAATCCAGACTGAATATATAGAATAGCCCATTTCACCCCGATATTTGCCAAACAATCACGGATAATAAGGAGTAGCCAAATAGATTGACCAATCAAACGCTGCTAGGCACATTAAATATCCATTGTTACGGTGCCCAATGTGAATCAAAAACAATACAAAACTGTTATTAAATGTCAGACTTAACTTGAACACATGACAGATAATTATATGATATTAATGTGCTTGGTACAGTAGATAAACAAAAACTAAAGCGTGTTTGTTGATACAATTCAAAAACAGGATTGTCAGAAAACAATGAATATTTCTATCATAACGCTGGTTCCAACTTACATGCACATGCTCCAATGTAAACAATTCAACACATGTTCTTGTAGCCTTGAAATCCGATCTAGTTTCCAAGGAATGAGTCGAGATGGTTTTTGTATAGAATATTACTAATGACTGCGGTGTTTTAGCGAACGAATACGCATACTTTAACTCAGTATAAAACATTAAAACTGGTTAATGTGTGATTGTTGATATTTATTTGACTACGAGCATCTGATTAGCTCTTGAAGTCACGTGACTTTGCGTCATGTGACTGAAATTCCGAACATTGTACGGAGATTTCCGAAGTACCGGTGAAATGGGCTATTAAACATTTGCATAGTAAACAATGTATTCCAATTCAAAATACATGAAATTAAGTAAAAAACAGAATATTTTTTTCGTCCCGTTATATTTTTGAAACAAACTTTCCAATCAAATCTTATGAAAATCTGTAACTGTTTATGTAAGATATCATGTTCACAGTAGGTTGTTAATGGATGAAGACATCGGACACCATGTTATCGCATAAGGTTGTCTTGTCTTTGACCAGTAGAGCTGAAAATCAATAAATGCATAGGGTATTCCTTAAGTGATAAATAATATGGTTTACAAAGACATACGATAATGGACAGACATTCAGACGGACGGACAGACGGATGCGTCAACAATATCTCCTTAACTTTTTAAAAGCATGGGAATAACAATAAAAATTCCCACCTGATTGTGGTTCTAAAGAACAGTTGCCTCCGTAGGGGGGTAGGTTTGTTTCAAACGTATACTCAGTAAATGTTGCCGTGTAGCCAAACACCTTCATATCGAGCCTCAGACGGTAAGTATTCCCACCATGCAACACTCCAGAATGAAACGCTAGACCCGAACTCTTTGAATCTAATAACAAAATATACGAAAGTACACTTTAATTATTATTATATAGAGTTGGACACATAAATCATTTCTCCGTTTGGTGGCGTCTATCCCATAATAATAAGTTGATGTTTAGAAATTTGTAGTGATGTATCAATTAATCGATTATAACCGATCATCAGTTACTTAGGCATCTGATTGTGATGATCGACAATGAAAGTCTATAATTGATCATCGGTTACATGTAGAAATTCACTCTTAATTTAATGAATGTTAAAAATAGAACTAAACAATATGATTATCCACTTTAGGACATACACATGTGAAAATGAGCAAAGGCATATACAACAAGAGGGCCAAGATGGCCCTAAATCGATCACCTGAGAACTGGCACATTATGAAACTTCTTCGAAATCTTATGATCATATACAATCTGTGCAAGTTTGCATAAGCTTGTTCAAGAAATGTGGGCTCTGTTGTGTATAACAACATTCATATAAAGACACTGACAAAGTTTGGTAAATATCAAATACAAAATGTAGATGCTAGAATGTAACACCTTGGGCAGGGCCAAACGTGACCCCAGGGGTACATGTAATATATGAGAGCTTTGTGATTTCAGAGAAGAATATTTTTTAAGTTTTTCCCTATACAAGTCTATGTAAAACATGACCCCTGGGGCGGGGCTAAATGTGACCCCACGGTCACCATTTGAACAAACTTGGTAAAGGACCATAAGAGTATAGTACATGCAAAATATTAAAGCTACGGCTCTTGTAGTTCCAGAGAAGACTTTAATGTGTTTCCTATATAAGTCTATGTAAAACTGTGACCCATGGGTCGGGGTAAAATTTAAACCCAAGGTCACCATTTGAACAAACTTGGTAGTGGACCATAATCTTATCGTAAATGCAAAATATTAAACCTCTGGCTCTTGCAGTTTCAGAGAAGATTTTTTTTCCTATATATATATATAAGCCTATGTAAAACTGTGACTCCCGGAGCGCAGCCAAATTTGACAGCAGAGTCACCATTTGAACAAACTTGGTAAAGGACCATAAGCTTATAGCAAATGCAAAATATTAAACCTCTGGCTCTTGCAGTTTCAGAGAAGATGATTTTTTAAGTTTTTCCCTATACATGTCTATGTAAAACCTGTGACCCTTGGGGCGGGTCCAAATGTGACCCCAGGGTCACCATTTGAACAAACTTGGTAAAGGACTATAAGCTTATAGTAAATGTAAAATATCAAACCTCTGGCTCTTGTAGTTTCCGAGAAGAAGATTTTTTAAGTTTTTCCCTATATAAGTCTATGTAAAACTGTGACCGTCGGGGCGGGGACAAATTTGACCCCAGGGTCACCATTTGAACAAACTTAGTAGAGGACCTTAAGCTGATACTACATGTAATACATGAGAGCTCTGTGCCATGTGGTTCCAGAGAAGAAGATTTTTTCAGTTTTTCCCTATACAAGCCTATGTAAAACTGTGACCCCCGGGGTGGGGCCCCTAGGTGGGGCATGTGGTCTCTTAAAGGAGGTGGCCTCTTGAAGCAGGTTGTCTCTTAAAGCTGATTGTCTGTTAAAGCAGGTTGTCTCTTAAAGCAGATGGTCTCTTAAACAGGTTTTCTAGCAGTGGTCTCTCAAAGTAGGTGGTCTCGTAAAGCAGGTTGTCTCTTAAAGCAGGTTGTCTCTTACAGCAGATGGTCTCTTAAACAGGTTTTCTATTAAAGCAGGTGGTCTCTTAAAGCAGGTTGTCTCTTAAAGCAGATGTTCTCTTAAACAGGTTTTCTAGCAGTGTTCTCTTATAGTAAGTGGTCTCTTAAAGCAGGTTGTCTCTTAAAGCAGATGGTCTCTTAAAGCAGAAGGTCTCTTAAACAGGTTTTCTAGCAGTGGTCTGTTAAAGCAGGTTGTCTCTTAAAGCAGATGGTCTCTTAAACAGGTTTTCTCTTAAAGCAGGTGGTCTCTTAAAGCAGGTTGTCTCTTAAAGCAGATGGTCTCTTAAACAGGTTTTCTAGCAGTGGTCTCTTATAGAAAGTGGTATCTTAAAGCAGATTGTCTCTTAAAGCAGGTTGTCTCTTAAAGCAGATGGTCTCTTAAAGCAGAAGGTCTCTTAAACAGGTTTTCAAGCAGTGGTCTCTTAAAGCAGGTTGTCTTTTAAAGCAGGTTGTCTCTTAAAGCAGAAGGTCTCTTAAACAGGTTTTCTCTTAAAACAGGTGGTCTCTTAAAGCAGGTGGTCTCTTAAAGCAGATGGTCTCTTAAAGTAGGTTTTCTAGCAGTGGTCTCTTAAAGCAGGATGTCTCTTAAAGCAGGTTGTCCCTTAAAGCAGGTTGTCCCTTAAAGCAGGTGGTCTCTCAGGATGTTTCTTAAAGCAGATGGTCTCTTAAACTGTTTTTAGCAGTGGTCGTTTAAAGCAGATGGTCTCTTAAAGCAGAAGGTCTCTTAAACAGGTTTTCAAGCAGTGGTCTCTTAAAGCAGGTTGTCTTTTAAAGCAGGTTGTCTCTTAAAGCAGAAGGTCTCTTAAACAGGTTTTCTCTTAAAACAGGTTGTCTCTTAAAGCAGGTGGTCTCTTAAAGCAGGTGGTCTCTTAAAGTAGGTTTTCTAGCAGTGGTCTCTTAAAGCAGGATGTCTCTTAAAGCAGGTTGTCCCTTAAAGCAGGTTGTCCCTTAAAGCAGGTGGTCTCTCAGGATGTTTCTTAAAGCAGATGGTCTCTTAAACTGTTTTTAGCAGTGGTCGTTTAAAGCAGGTTGTCTCTTAAAGCAGGTTGTCTCTTAAAGCAGATGGTCTCTTAAACAGGTTTTCTCTTAAAACAGATGGTCTCTTAAAGCAGATGGTCTCTGAAAGCAGATGATCTCTCTGCTTTAAGAGACAACCTGCTTTAAGAGACCGCTGCTAGGAAACCTGTTTAAGAGACCATCTGCTTTAAGAGACCACTGCTAGAAATCCTGTTTAAGAGACCATCTGCTTTAAGAGACAACCTGCTTTAAGAGACAACATGCTTTAAGAGACCACTGCTAGAAAACCTGTTTAAGAGACCATCTGCTTTAAGAGACCATCTGCTTTAAGAGAGACCATCTGCTTTAAGAGACCATCTGCTTTAAGAGAAAACCTGTTTAAGAGACCATCTGCTTTAAGAGACAACCTGCTTTAAGAGACATCCTGCTTAAGAGACCACTGCTAGAAAACCTGCTTTAAGAGAGACCACCTGCTTTAAGAGACCACCTGCTTTAAGAGACAACCTGCTTTAAGAGACCATCTGTTTTAAGAGAAACCCTGATTAAGAGACCTTCTGATTTAAGAGACAACCTGCTTTAAGAGACCACTGCTAGAAAACCTGTTTAAGAGACCTTCTGCTTTAAGAGACCATCTGCTTTAAGAGACAACCTGCTTTAAGAGACCACTTACTATAAGAGAACACTGCTAGAAAACCTGTTTAAGAGACCATCTGCTTTAAGAGACAACCTGCTTTAAGAGACCACCTGCTTTAATAGAAAACCTGTTTAAGAGACCATCTGCTGTAAGAGACAACCTGCTTTAAGAGACAACCTGCTTTACGAGACCACCTGCTTTAAGAGACCACTGCTAGAAAACCTGTTTCAGAGACCATCTGCTTTAAGAGACAACCTGCTTTAACAGACAATCAGCTTTAAGAGACAACCTGCTTCAAGAGGCCACCTGCTTTAAGAGACCACATGCTTTAAGAGACCACCTGCTTTAAGGGACCACTGCTTCAAGAAGCCACCAGCTTTTAGAGACCACCTGCTTTAAGAGACCACCTGCTTCAAGAGACCACCTGCTTTAAGGGACCACTGCTAGAAAACCTGTTTAAGAGACTACCTGCCAGTAGACAACCTGATTTAAGAGACAACATGATTTAAGAGACAACCTGCTTTAAGAGAATACCTCTATTAAGGGACCACCTGCTGTAAGAGACAACCTGCTTTAAGAGAATACCTCTATTAAGAGACAACCTGCTTTAAGATACAACATGCTTTAAGAGAATACCTCTATTAAGAGACAACCTGATTTAAGAGACAACATGCTTTAAGAGAATATCTCTATTAAGGGACCACCTGCTGTAAGAGACAACCTGCTTAAGAGAATACCTCTATTAAGAGACAACCCGATTAAAGAGACAACATGCTTTAAGAGAATATCTCTATTAAGGGACCACCTGCTGTAAGAGACAACCTGCTTTAAGAGAATACCTCTATTAAGAGACAACCTGCTTTAAGAGAACACCTCTATTAAGAGATCACCTGCTTTAACAGACCACCTGTTTTCAAATTCCAATTGTGTTGTTGCAAATTTAAATGCACCTGTATTAAGCAACCACCTATGTTAGGACACCAATTTGGCTTTTCCCTTTAGTGGTCTTAATACAGGTTTGTGAATATTACCTAGCCTTACCTGTAGATATAAGCTGATCTATATGCTGCAGTTCAAACTGTACACCAAGTTTCAGGTAGAGTGACCATGTGTACTGTTTGTCATCCATGCTGTTACATCGATTACACACACTCCCGAGGATAAGCTCACTGGATGGATTCATCTTAGACTTGCAGTTGGCAATACAGCTGAAATTACAGATGTAGAATAAAACATCACTCAGATGTACACATGTATCCAATCTCTTTCTAGAAAGGATCTACCATTATTTGTCTGTTTTTAAGTCAGACCCCTAGAACCCCCATGAAAAGCCTGATGCTTTTAAAACTAAATTACATAATAATTATTTAATATGTTATGTCTATATATGACACAATGAAAAACAATGGTACTCATTTTAATTATAAAATTAAAACATGCGTTAAGTTTTGAAATACTGCCCAAGTTCTTTCCAAAGAATATTTTACACATACCTTATATATACTCCAGGAGGATCCCCTTCCACTACATGTATCGTTTGTTCAAATTCTGCCTTTCTGAGGTCAGCCTTCACAAGCAGACGGAACACATTCACCGAGTCTGGAGTAAACAGAACTG
Source organism: Cyrtodaria siliqua (assembly GCA_037043455.1). Lineage (NCBI taxonomy): Eukaryota > Metazoa > Mollusca > Bivalvia > Adapedonta > Hiatellidae > Cyrtodaria > Cyrtodaria siliqua. The sequence goes on along the minus strand of JAWPHD010003611.1, from coordinate 146,050 downwards.
TCGACAAATTTATCAGACCCTCCTTCCACGGTAAGCGCCCAACCCCTGTTCCGAAACATCCACCAACCCGCGTCATGTTATGAGCATGTTCTTCAGATGGAATGTCAAGGTCATCTGGTAACTCAGCAAAATCTTCGTGACTCTGCCTACACCACCATTCAAACTGCAGATGAGATTTGGCGTTGGCATCTCTGTCAGGATCATAAGATTTTGACATCCCATCTAACAGGAGAAGTTTATCATAACTGAATGATCTTGCACTACCACCTATGATTTCCGCCACAAGACGGGACGCCTTTATTTTCAGATACGTGTATTCTTCAGTGAAAAGTCCAGGAATACCCTCCATTGACACGTTCAGTGTAACCTTGTACAATCCAACTTCCAATGTGCGAGGTTTAAAATAAACTTTCAGTTTATCCACAACAGCAATGGTTAAATCATAGGGATTCAATATATTATCTAGGTAAGTGTTCCCTTGACTGACTTTGTAAATATTCCATTTGTAGACAGGAACATTGGTCGTTTCACATTTAATAATGGCAGTGCTTTCCAAGACGACCCAATCAGATACAAGCTGTTTCATTGGTTGGTCTAACGTCTGCCGTCCACCAATGAAATTAACAACTGGATAGTAACAACTTATACCAGTAATGACAGCAATACTTGATATGGTTGCAGACGACACTTCATTAAAAGCCACAACGGTTACAGGAAACGTTCCCTCCCTCAGGTACATGTGACTGTGTTTCATGACCTTGGATACAGACGTAGTCACAAATGTTGAATCAGTGTTTATTTTAGCAACACCACTACTGCAAACTCCCGTCCCATACAGAATTAACTCACTATTATCACCCATATCCCAAAGAAAGCAAGACTGAGTCCCGGCGTAAGTGAGCTCTAACGTAAACTCAATAAATAAGTACGCCTTTTTTGGCCCGTTATTGTATAGTTTGAAAGGAGAAACAATTTCATACATGCTTATGTTTTTTGATTGCGATGTCGAGTATAACTGATTAGATGCAATCACGGTTATTGTCTTAACTCCTGCTCCACTATAATAATGATGAACCAGAGGGTTTGTGACAGTTGTCGTATTACCATCTCCAAACTTCCACTCATATCTAACGTTGTTTCCACTCAAAATTGATGTCCGAAAAATGACGGGTCGTTGAACGGGAAATATATCCCCACCGACGCCATGTCCATAGCTGATAAGACTGTGCACAGTGCTTTGTTCATAGTACCGTACAAACGATAATCCAACGACTTCTTCCAGAACCCAAATGGCCAGAGATGACTGTGAAACAGAAACTGCATTTTTCACATTAAATACCACGTTATACATGCCAGGCTGTCCATAGGTATAGGAATCACGAATTTCCTTTTGTTCAAACAGCTCAACCGGTAAACTTCCAGATCTGTTTTGCCCCTCACCAAAACTGTAAGTATACTCTGCTTGTGAGCCTTTCTCTATATAGAATATGAAGCTAATAGTTTCTCCTATATTTATGTAAGTTTCATTGGCGTTGATTTTCAAGCCTGTCAGAACAGCCTGTATGTATGTAGCCATCTCGGTGTACTGATGGGACAACTTGTTGCTACAGTTCACCATTACATCTACCCAGCCATAAACACTCATGGACATCTCCACCACAACAGTGAGAGGGTGAGTTTTATCAAGTTGGATGGTAGTCACGGTATTCGTCCACGTATCGTTGACGACCACCTCGCAAGTTACTGCTGTAGGTGGAGCAGAATCTAGTAAGTATAATACATCTACGGAAACTTTGAATGGAGGGGCAGGAGTTATAGCACTTATTGAGAATTTTAAGTTATTTATAGCATTTTGGATGAATATTGGTCCAATAGTGTGATCCCACTCAGTTCCGGAGTTGTATAATTTGATACCTATCATGTATTCCCCCGGTGTATCATAGATGATCCCTACTACAGACTCTCTTCCGCCTCGCTGGTGGTTGTTTACCTGTATAACATCAGATTTACCATCCCCATATTCCACAGCCATGATGATGTTACTACCGGTGGCAGTCCGTACGATCATATCGGCCGTTTCTCCCGGATTGAGAATATATTTATCCACACTGACCTCAACTCCTGTAATAACCTCTTCCGAATTCAAACTTGTATTCAAAATAACCCAACTAACCAGGTTGGAAACATTAACTGAAATGTTGTATTCTCCAATTTCAAACGTATGATTGTGCTTAACACCTGCAGAAGACACGAACATTTTAACAAAATCATATACGATACTATCATCACCAAAACTCCACAGAAAATGGACATCAGTAAAAGTTGTTTCCGTCACTACCTGAAACTGAAGGTCACCGGAGTAAAGTGGATCGATCTGAAGGCCATACAGTGACAGTGAGGTCAACAAAGGCTGTATAACTAACGTATCACTTAGCGTTTGTGAACTGACATTGTTAGCCATTGTCACTTGGAAGGAATAGTTCCCTGCGCTTGTGTACCTAGTGAAAAAAAAAAGTACTATCTCAGAATAGCATCTTATTCTAGGCTTCATTTTTTGTTTTACGCATTCAATACTTATAATAAATTTCAATCAAACATTTCGTTTTTATTGCATATGCAAAATGTAAAGGAAACTGATAATGACACTTGCGGTGTGGGAGTGTAATAAAGCCATTATATATTTATCGCATTACACTAGTGAAGTAAATATTCAAATGAATGCTGAATCATAATCAGAATTGTCTTGTTGATTTCCATAACCGTTAAAAGTAATGAATTATGCAAATCGATGAGATAGTTCCCTTGTTCGGCGTCATACGGAGAAGACCTAATCAACATACAAACATAACGACACCATTATAAACAGGCGGCTACAATAATAAATGTTGCTTATGAGGCTTTTTTGAAGTTATACGTGATAAACAGAATCTCGTGTTTGTGCCTATTTAATACTGAATCTATTAAATAAACTCGTCGAAGCGCGGTGGTCTAGTGGTAGAGCGCTGGACCCATGATCCAAAAGTCGTGGGTTCGATTCCCGTCATTGCCATATGCATTGTGTCCCTGAGCAAGACACTTTATCTGCATTGCTTAGTACTGGTTCTACCCTGGAAGACATCGAGAGTGATTCAAATAAGTTCATAGAGCTTTCGTTACAATCGATGTAAAATAAATAAGTTTAAACTAAAAACTCGTCGAATAAAATCGATTTAATAATTTCAATACTGATACTGCCACCTGTGATTTTAGTCTCATATACACACTTGTGATAAACATTGCATTGAATTTCCTACTTTGGCAATCGTAATTCACATGTATTTTACACATTTTCCCTCTCTTCCATAAATCCGACATAGCATCCTGATTATTCCTGACAAAACGTTATACTACTAAATTACTGAAGTAAAATGAAATGAAATGCCTGGGTTTAACATCCCGCTCGCCCATCATAATAGCTTATATTGGCAACCTCAGAGGGAGATGAGCTGAGGTAATAATTGCACTGAAATGTGCATTTTTTCATATACATGTATACCAAATAACTGTTTCTTATGAATTTATACAAAGTTCTACCCAAAGTTCCTCAGTCCTTGTAAACTTACACATGTTCAACACTGACAGGGTGTTTAAACGCCAGTACTTGATCGATGGTAAACACCCGTGACGAGCCATCTCCAAACTGGATGCTGTATGAGACATGGGAGCCTCTCTCCATGTCAACAGAAACTGTTACCACGGTATTGACCACATACGCCAACTTCGACTGTCTGATGACGGAACCCTGGATTGGATCCTGATTCACGCTGTCTATCACTGCAATATATAGGTTAATATTAACCCTTAACCCGCTACATATATATACTGGACTGTTCTTTCTTTGAATTAAGACCATTCCATTTATGTCGCAAAGGGGTGTTTTGGGGAAAATGATTGATCAGCAACCGGACATTGTGTAAACCTGATCAGCCTGTGAGTTACAGTCTGTCTGAAAATACATCAACAGTAGTTGTTTCTCTTGCATGAGCGTAGTCATTATCAGTTGTACGATAGCGACATTCTTTTTTTAAACTTGCGGCATCCCTTTAGTTTTTCTACATAACATGAATATTTGCAAAAGCATTATTAACTAGAATTGTGTTCCATGGTCACCTTTGCAGCACTGAGTGTTCATCTTTTATTTAATAGGAAATATGGACATTTTCGTGTTTAACCCTTTACCCGCTAAGCTATAATAGACTATTGCGTCCATTGTAAACTCAGATCAGCCTGCGAGTAACATAAATGGAATGGTCTTGATTCAAAGAAAGATCAGTCCATTATAAATATGTAGCGGGTTAAGGTGTTAACATTAGAAATGTGCAATATTTAATACCCAATGTTTAAAAATGTTAACCTTATAAATATATGTTTATTATAGTTATTTCTGATGAAATGCTTTAAAACAAGAGGACCCAATGGTCCTGAAGCACTCACCTGATGACCTTTATCCATTAAAGTGATTCCTAATATAGGCCCCACCAAACCCTGTGGAGCCTTACGTAAAAAAAAAGTAGAGTGTAACCTTATGAGGTCTTAAAATAAGTAGTGTGTAATGTTTTCTTTATGAATGTTCATGTCATCAAAACAGAAAAACAAAATATGCAACCATTACCGGTAGTGAAATTTTATGCAAAAATTAGTGAGTGCAACTTTATGAAGTCTGTTGTATAATTAGTGGATTATAACCTTATGTGGTTTTCATAATGTATTTTCACATCTTACCAAAAAGGAAAAGCAACCATACAGCCATTATCTGTTAATAATGCAATGGGACGTGACTGGACACTGAGGACAGGATGGGAATCGACGGAATTGACGGTACGCGACATGACGGACAAAGTGATTCCTATTCCAAGCGATTCTCTGAAGCAGGGGTATAATGACATAAACTGAGTATAATGAAGTATTTGTACTTGATAGATGCTCACGCTTTAGAAATGATATCAAATAAGCTGTCAAACAAGCTGTTTGTTAATGGAAAATACCGAAATATGCTGAAGTTATTTTAAACAAATACGGTAGATTTACTATAAAGAAGAAAATCTGTTCTGCAGTTCTTGAGAAGAAGATTTTTTAAGATTTCAATATTTTATGGCAACAGCCACCATCATGGATGTTGCGTTGATATACATTTAACAATACTGAAAGCTACTGACCTAAGGATCATCCATGTGAGGTCTGGTCAAAATCTTCCAAGCGGTTTATGAGACAAAGCTGAACAATGTCAAAAGTGATCACAATAGCTCAGCTCGAGCCTCAGGTGAGCAAAAAATAAAGTAAATGTCTTTAAATTAAAAATAGGAATACAGAACCTGTGCAATGACATTGAATAATGGATAAGGAAGAACTGTATTAAGATTCAAGAACATATATAACCCATTATTGCCAAGTTATGCATATTAAAGTTTAATGAAAAGGGGCATGACTCTGCCAAAATAAAATTCAGAGTTATTGGACATATACTGAGTAGTTGATAACGCAGAACTATAACGTTTCATGATCATAGTTCAATATTTTGCCAAGTTAGGTTGCAGGGTAAGTTTTATGAAAAGAGGCATAACTCTGCTGAAATAAAAGTCAAAAATAAAAGAGGGTTATAGAACCTATGCAATGACATCGAATAATAAGTTTGACGACTATATATCACCAATATGTTTCCAAGTTATGAGCTAGGTTAGGTTGCATGTTAATGTTTTACGAAAAGGGCCATAACTCTGCCAAAATGAAAGTCAAAATTATTGGACATGTCAATGGCATTGAAATATTGATAAGGAATAACTGTGTTAAGTTTTATGAAAAGGGATATAACTCTGCCAGAATGAAAGTCAGAATTACTAAACATATACAAGTAATAACATTCCTTGGGGTGAGCTGAGTATAATGAAGTATTTGTACTTGATAGATACTCACGCTTTAGAAATGATATCAAATAAGTTTCATGAACATAGGTCAAATACTTTTCAAGTCATGGCCAAGGTTAGGTTGCAGGTTAAATATGATGGACAACCAACAAAGTGATCCCTGAGTGTCTGCCATGCTATGCAGGTGACACAATAAAAGTCTCTTACCTGCACATGTATGGCCGGGTTCGTTCACGGAGATGTCTAGATAATCAGTCAGGCAATAACACTCGTATGAGCCAGGTAGATTGTAACACAGGGCGTAATCAGAACATTCATTCAGGTCAGCACTCGAGCATTCATCCACATCTGAAGTACACCATATACAATTACTACTGGAATGTGTTTTTATGTTAGGTTATATTGGGACAGCAACCTCTGATGGAAATGAAAAGATGGATGAAGTTTCCCATCAGATATAGAGAATATTATGTCAGTGCCTTTTACTATCAAGTTTATTAGGCGAGGCTTAGAAAACGAATTTAAGAATGGCGAGGCTTTGCCGAGCCATTCTTCGTTTTCGTGCCGAGCCTAATAAACTTGATAGTACAAGGCACTGACATAATATTCTATTTATCATGTAGATTAACAACATTTTCTGTATGTACTATTATTACCTATTTCTCGGAATGTTACGCTTATCGAGGATGCCGCCATGTTGTTGTTTTTTGTTTGTTTTATGACGTCAGACAACGTTACGTGCATGACGTCAGATAACGTTACGTACAATAAACGTCGAGGGATTCCGCATTGATTTGCTCTATTGGTCAGTGCCTAATAAAGCAAAACTTATTAGGTCACCTCTTTATTAGGCAGAAAAGTGCATATCTGCATGATAAATGCTCCACCAGGGAGCAAAACCCAAGCAGGACAGAGGTCTGCAGCTCTTAAACAAATGCCGTATCCACTGAGCAAAGATATAACATCTGGCTTCTGTTCTGATTATCAAACTCGGAGAACATGAACTGTTGTTGAATGGCTCATCAACATTCCTATTGTTCTTAAATGTGCTCAGAGGATAGACTTGAATATTCCGGACCATCGGGTTTACATCCCCATTGAACAGTCCAGGATAAAATCTTGCTTAAAGCTACAGACTCTATACATAAACTAGTACTCACTCATGACTATGAACGAGTCATAGGTGAAGTAGTTTCAATTCGACGAGCGGCCAGAAAGTCGGTATATAAGCCAGAATCAATGCTTAAAATATCACATTTTATCTGGCTTTCGTACAGGTAACATCAATATAATAATGGCTTCAGATTATATTTCATAAAAAAAAGAGCAAAAAATAGCTGCCCAGAACTGGATTTTAACCAGTAACATTTCACTGTTTCATCCTGTTCATGTAGATCTAACCACTAGGCCACGGATATTTGTTGGTACCTTGTAGCAATTTTAACTCTAAATAGGTATTATGAAATAACTAGCGCAGACACGTGCACAAACTTATCAATTGAATATTAAAAGATCGAGATAAGAGGTTTTGAAACAGAATCCTAGTTTTATTATGATAAAATATTTTATTACATCACACATGGTTAATTTACATGTGCGACATGATGTACTATATACTGATACGTCTGAGATGTGTCCAAATGTATTATGTTATTTTGCATTATAATAATGGTACAATATAAATATACCATATTTTCAAGAAGCCCTTGTAGTTCAGTGGCTAGAATGGAAATCTGTAACTGATTGTCAATTAGAACATTGTGTGTTCAAGAGCCCTGAGAGGCAAACTTTTTTCTTCTGCAAATTATAATGCTACTAAAATGTGTCAATTTAAGGTACTGAGTTGAAATTATTGGTGGGTAACCCCATACCTTCGACAATAACATGGGTCACATTGAGCAAGTACAGAGTCCAGAAGATTGGATCTGTGGTGAGCAGCATATACAGGTCTTGTTCATCACTGGTTGTGTCGGTAGAGAGGTACAAGCTTATATCCATGACTATACTGCCAGAACTTATGTTATTTATCGTTAAACCATTCAGCGCAACATCAGCCTCAGTAAAATAAGCTTTAACCTGTAATATAAACAAATGAAATTAAGCATACCGGTAATGTTGACTGTGCATGTTTTAACAAGAGCGCCGCCTAACGGGGTATTATTCCATGCTAGCTAAGGTTTATTTTATATCAACAGCATATCCTAGGTGTCAGGTCAATATCAATATGACCTTGACCTTTGACCTTCTAACAAAAGAACTGATAGGAGTTGTTGTTTGACCAAGAGCACTATTTGTCATTATACATTTTTAAGATTGTAGGTCAAATAGTTTGTGAACAACAGCCGGTGGTGGTGGGGGGGGGGGGGGGGGGGGGGTTGTTGTTTGTAGTTTCAAAATTGTAGGTTTAGTTACAAGTTATGTGGAGAAAATATTGCTCTGGATTTGGTCACTGTCACATCAATGTGACCTTGATGACCTAATGAACCCAAAAGCAATAGGCTTCCTCCTCTCATTAAGGGCAATGCACCTATGAAGTTTAATAAGTGTGGGTATTATATTTCAGGAGTTATCATGTGGAATGTGCATGTCCATGACATAGTGACCTTGACCTTGTAACCCCAAAAGCTATAGGTTCCTCCTGACTCACCAAGGGCAGTGTGCCTACATTTAAGTTTCATGAGTGTAGGTATTATACACCTGGAGTTATCACTTGGAATATGTATTGGTGACCTTGATATTTGACCTAGTGACCCCAACATCAACAAGGATCCTCCTCTGACCAACGGAAATGTACCTATGAAGATTTATAAATCATCATGCGTAATGCATATTGCCATGTGAGGTCATAAGGACCCTGACCTTAAACCTACTGACCCCAAAAACAATAGGGTTCCACCTCGCACCAAGGGCTATATATCTAGGAAGTTTCATGAGTGTCGGTGTTATGCTTTTGAAGTTATCACTCGGAATGCTTATTTCCATATTAGGTCATGGCGACCTTGACCTTTGACTGACTGACCCACAAAATAGGGTTCCAACACTCACCAAGACAATGGACCAAGACAAAGTTTCATGATGAAGGGTTTATGCTTTCGATTTTATCGTGCATAATGCATATTTCTATAAAGGGCAAGGCGACATTGACATTTGACCTTTGACCTTCTGACTCCAAAAATAATAGGGTTGCGAGATGTACCTATATATAATGTTTCAAGTGTAAGTTATATGGTTTCGCGGAATGCGTGTTTCCATATAAGGTCATGGTGACAATTACTTTTGGCCTACTGACCCCAAAAGCAATAGGGTTTGTTCTCTCACCAAAGCAGGCAATCTACCTATAAAGATTCATAAGTGTGGGAGTTATGATTTTGAAGTTATCGCATAAAATGCATATTTCCATATATAGTCACGGTGACCTTCACCTCTGTCCTACGTTATCGCACAGATCCCCGGTGCCGCTATCCCGCATTCACCGAATTATCCTCGTGGCCAATGACATCGGTACAGAGCCCAAACTCGAGACCCCTCTCTTACAGGTCAAGTGCTCTACCAACTGAGCTAACCAGGTCACCAATATCACTACAGCGAGACCATGATTGGCAGGGGGTGCATAGAATTACCGGAATCCACCTATTTACCGGAATCCAACCGGAATCCACTTGAATAACCGGAATCCACTTTTTAAAATTGATATATTTTAAAATATTGATAGAATACATTAGTTATAGTATTAGAAGACTAAAGATAATGTACTAATAATGATATATACTTTATAAAATATGTTATTTTTTATATATTTATTAGGTTTTTTTCGTATTTTATGAATTGTGCTAACAAATAAATTGCTAATAAAATTTCATTTACTATTTTTGATCTAAATTACCCCGGAATCCACTATTTATGATCTAAATTGACGTAAATGTATAGTTAATTAAGTAATATATTAATGGGTATATTAATGAATATGTGTTTGTGTGACTTTATAAATCTATTTGTTGTTTCTAATTTATTAATTCCCTACATCTACCATAATGAATATAAGAAATAGGGATGAATGAACTTTTCGGTTCTGTAAACCACTAACACAATCAGATTACTTATTGGTAAATTTATAATAATAAGCGATCTTACTCGATTTATTCAATTCCTATAATCATTAATTTATATATTTATTAGATTGCATTGATGGTCGTTCTTTCCATACATCTACCATACATCATAGGAAATTGGTAAATTGATAATAATAAGTGACAAGAAGTTATTATCTTAATCGATTTATTCATTTACTTGTTTGTGATTCGGTTAGTAATTGATTAGTGAACTATATTTACTAATTAGTAAAATGTTTGCACGTGATTTAATTAATATAGGACATTTAGATTAAAACACACTACTGACATATCAATTACATGATTCACTCAGTTTAAGTAAATGATGACAAAGCGATTCTGCTGCGTATATATTACGGAGCAAAGAGAAGTAATTTATTAACATTTCTTCCATCCACCGAAATGGCTAGATATGCTATATTTGGAGACAGCTACATCGCAAGACTTAAGAAATTCAACAACAACAACATGGCACTGCCAGGAATATGTGGATTCTTCTGGGTACCAGGGATGTCTACAACAAGAAAATTTGACGACATATTCGACAGGCTTCTGCAGTTTAAACCAGACTACGTCTTAGTCAACGTCGGCGGTAACGACATAGATTCCAATTCTCCAGCACCAGACATTGTCAATAGGATTATTGACATAGTTCTTAGATTGAAGGCTGCTGGCGTGAAACGGGTGTTTGTCGGCTGTATTGCCGAGCGAGGAAATGTGAGAAATACAACTGTCGCACATTTCAACCAAGTGCGACGCAGTGTTAACAAGAGGCTGCGAGTAATGTTGCAGGAAGACTTCATCAATGTCATGAAGAAACTGAAGTTCCCTCGCCATTATGACGCAGACATGGTTCATCCTGGAGCCAAAGAAGGTGGCATGAGAATATTGACATCTGTCATTCATAGATGTTTATTATCTACCAAGATATAAATGCTTTATGCATTATAAAGGCCCTTTTAAGGGCCAAACAATATTGTTCGAAAGAACATCTCAAAATTGTCAATAACCAAGGCCCTTTTAACAATATCAATAAAATTATACTGTATCTATTATTATGATACATGTAAAAGAGGTAAAAAACTAATGCAAACAACATCATCATCCGTAAATGAAATTTTATTAGCAATTTATTTTTTAGCAAAATTCATAAAATACGGAAAAAAACTAATAAATATATAAAAAACAACATATTTTATAAAGTATATATCATTATTAGTACATTATCTTTAGTCTTCTAATACTATAACTAATGTATTCTATCAATATTTTAAAATATATCAATTATAAAAAGTGGATTCCGGTAATTCAAGTGGATTCCGGTAGGATTCCGGTAAATAGGTGGATTCCGGTAATTCTATGCACCGATTGGCAGGAACATCTTAGACAAACTGTATTATAGACGTCTATGATTAAGGCTATGATTTCTGCAGCTCAGAATAAGTATTTTAGTACAATATGTATTCCTGACAAATTATACTGCTTGGCACCTTTAGCACGACACTGCACGATTGTTTTATTATACTGTACAAGAGTATCAGCAAGGGACGTAATCACGCAATTTATCAAAAGTACTGGAAGTACTGAACGGTACTAACCAGGACTTGTTAGAACTGACGAAAAACCTATACGATAGTTTTATTCATACTTACTGATTATTTCCTATCCTATATTACATTTTAGGGTTATATATATATTAGATTTCTGGACAAGTATGTGCAACCTTCATTCATTCTTTAATTTTTCAGAGGGATTATTTTCAGAAGACCCTGCTTGTCAGTATAAAAGGAATTTATGGTTAAAAGTATTTCATCTAAAACAAGAGTACCTACACTATTTATGACGCTATCATTTATTTGTTGGAGGTGCTCCGGGGTTTCGCTCTGGAGATGCACGTCTGACATGTTGTAACGTGCTACATGTACTCTACCGTGGAATAACCGAGATTCTGCAATGTAACAGAGATCTAGAAATACATGAATGTATATATCTATATAAATATCTACATGTCGTTCAAGCTCATGCTAACTTAACATAAATTGTGTATCTTGCATCATGTATGTAGGTTTGCGTATATCTCTCTTATTAATTAAAAGCGGCCATATTGATGACGGATGGACACCATTTAATCAAACTTAAAACTAACGAGGCACAGAAAATGGAATGTTTCATAAAAAAACCACAAGAATAACTTGAAGATGTAGTTACAATTCTGGTTGAAATTTCAAGAAACAAGCTGGTAAAAATAAAGTTAAAGTAATGGTGGCCTATTTTTTATTTCGTTCTTACAACTAAACTGAATGTGGTTCTCCAGTACGCCGTGCTTGACAAACACTGCAGGAGTTTGTTATTTAACACTATAAACTGCTCCCCTGAAGCCTGCACAATCCTTTATTTCATACACAAAGTAAATGTCTCTATAGATACTACATCTGGCATTGGTCTGAATGGATTTGCATGTATGCAGAGATATGGTTTCCTACTGAAAACAAACGTTGCAGAACATTACTTTTCATGGTCCAACTGACCCATGCAGAACGTTGTAACAGTATATATATCGTGTGACCTATTCCGGAGTACAATCAAATGTGTACTCGTGCATAACATACTTGTGCATTGCAGGGGTCCAGCCTGATAATACCCACTGTGACACGCACACATATAGCCTCCTTCTTGGTTCTTGCACTCAGAGTGAGGTGGACAGGATGAAGTTGTACATTCGTTAATATCTGAAAGGGAGATAATCAACAAAAGCAGATGCAAAAATCGAACAGAAGGTGTAGCATACAATAAACGGAGCCATGAAACTATAAGCTGCAATTATGCGGTGTCCAGATAGTTTTTATACACAACTTGCGTTTTTTTCCAATCGTTAAAATTAATTATAAGAATAGTTCACAGCTAATTGGTTTGCATATATAGCTAACTGTTGATTATATTACACATCTAATATATTTAAAATTATATTAAAATAAGGAAGACAATTTAAAAAACTCTACATTTTATTTAGTCATATGACAGTAGGTTTAAAGTCAAACTTATTTATAATGGATTATAAAATCACAGTGCTTTTTTTTAATTCATGATAAAAACATCAAGATTGCCGTGGGTCCCTTTAAGAAAACGGTATATACTGCGTCAAATGTAAACTAATACACTTAGTCAGTCCCAATAAGAGAGTTACAGGCAACTTTATGAATACAGGGTACGATATAATATGCTTCGATTTCATATTCACCTTGACACAAACTTTGATTTGACATGGTATAACCAGATATGCACGTGCATTCATATGTCCCCGGCACGTTTTTACACATTTGATATGGCCCACAAGGCGACTGTGAACACTCATCTTCATCTGAAAGTATATCATTAACAGGTTAAGTCAAGATTGAGAAGCTAGATTTGATATTGTTACAGTAAGGCATATGTAATTTTCAAAAAAAAAAAAGTGTTTTTTTCTTAAACCGCTTCTATTCAATTGGTTTTAGTATTTTTTTGATTTCCTTCCTATTTTAGTTTCACTGTTGAGAAATATATAATTAAATTTTGGACCACTAACATTGTTACTGACAATGCCAAAAACCAAGTGCCCAAACATGAACCATAGCTGCCATTGGTCCAGTGAAAGTCAAGAGTGAAATGAGGCCAAATGACAGTTGCCCCTTGGTTTGTTGGTTAGTGGAATGAAGGCCGAGATGGTCTGTGGTTAAGTTTTACGAATACTTGTGATACTGATCATAATGTTATGATCATACATTTTAACTGAATTCATTTAAGTCACACAATATACGGAAGCGAAACGGAAACTACGATAAATTGTATCGATTTTTGGTATAAAATATACTAATTTCTATTTTGAAAAATCGCAGACAAAAACATTTTTGGTCAATTGTTTTAGAATACTTGAGCGTGATTTGAAACAAAAAATCGTGTGTCTCATGCATGAGACTTGACAGGTATGCATGAACTTGGTTACCAACTTAAAACAAGGTTATATTGAATACTAAAAAAAAACATGTTTATTTAGTGAAATTATTAAAATATGCATTTTTTAGTGAAATACCTTCACACGACCCTGCTGAGGTGAGAACGTAGCCTCCCTGACATTGGCACGTGTAAGACCCTGGTGTGTTGTTACATAACGCGTGGTCTCCACATACATCGGACATACATTCATCCACATCTAGAATTCCATACAAAAAAAAGTAGATATAAAAGTCGAACAGGAAATGTAGCTTTCAAGGACCACAGTCCACCAAAAACACGCACAGAAACAAACACAACTTACAAAGATGAATATGACAGTACACTGATATATTGGTGTCCAATGCAACATTTATAACACACTTTTACCAGATACTAATATAAAGTACACTAATGTACACTATTTGGGTATTAAACATATATATAACAATGATAGACATGAACAATAATTATAACATATAAAGGTTTGTAAATATGTTATTGAAGTTTGATTCTAAAATGTCGGATAAAGCAATATTAAAGTAGAATATTAAACATTCTGCAGTGTCACAACGTACAAACACATTACGTTGTTAACGTTTTTAAAGGGACACAAGGCAATTATGAAGTGTTTAACATTACAACTAGTACCTCAGTGTATTAATGTCTGTTATTGGTGCACTATATATAACAGTGAATCATGTGCAAAACAATTTGCTTTATACGATTCGTATAATTAGTATTAATAATCGGCATCGCGTTAGTTTTTCTATATAACTTGCGTTGGATGTACATAATTTGTATTATTTGTGTTTGCTACATATCACAGCGCACCTGTCACTGTAATAACTGATGTACTTACTTTTGGTGTATCCATCATATGTGGTTAAAGTAAATGCATATATAGCAAAGGTTGAACACGAGGAGAAGAATACACAGAACGCACACACTTTTACAATAACAATAACAACATATATATGTAATGAAAAGCAAAACGTGAGATATCATAAACCTGTTTTCTTTGTTAAAAAGATGTTCCACTATGCTAACGGAGTCTTAATATGAAAACCACAGTCACAAATAAACCATGCATTAATTAAGCTAATGTAATCTTAATATGAAAACAACAATCATGAATACACTGTTCATTAACGACTCTAATGGATTCTTAATATGAAAACAACAATCATAAATACACAGTTCATTAACGACTCTAATGGATTCTTAATATGAAAACAACAATCATGAATACACAGTTCATTAACGACTCTAATGGATTCTTAATACGAAAACAACAACCATGAATACACAGTTCATTAACGACTCTAATGGATTCTTAATATGAAAACAACAATCATGAATACACAGTTCATTAACGATTCTAATGGATGCTTAATATGAAAACAACAATCATGAATACACAGTTCATTAACGACTCTAACGGATTTTTAATATGAAAACAACAATGATGATTACACAATTCTGTTCATTAACTACTCTAATGTAATCTTAATAGGAAAACAACAATGATGAATACACAGTTCATTAACGATTCTAATGGAGTCTTTATATGCAAACAACAATCATGAAGAAACCATTCATTAAATAAAGTAACGAATTATTAGTTTGAAAAAAACACAACACCATGCCATCAGCACTATGAGTTACCTTTGCAAACACCACCCACAAACTTGTAGCCTTCAATGCACTGACACTGATAGCTGCCTTCATTATTATGACATGTGGCGTGTTCGGTGCACGTGTCATGATATACGCACTCATCTATATCTGAATGTATAAATAAAAAAGAAATTACAGTAGGTAAAACATATTTATTTGGTGTTCATAAAATATGAATTAAGAAATGTGACATGCTTGAAGAAATAACAACACACATTTAATAAAAGAAAACAACATTTTCTCATAACTACGTAACTTGAAAACTGTGATTACATATCATAATCGCAGCTTCATAAACTATGTCTGTTAACTTTTAAAAACGCTTCAAATGTTTGTTATATCTTGAAGCTTCAAGTTGTGTAATTCGTAACACAATACTTTCCCCAGAATGTTTGAAGATTACAAGATTTGGATTTGGAGTAAACATAAAAAGAAAAGAAAAGAGGAAGTTTTCAAACCTGTACATATGCCATTTTCCTGTTGGTATCCCTCCCAACAGTTACATTTATAGCTGGACTTGATATTGAAGCAATCTGAATGGTCTTGACATACTCCCTCTCGCAGACACTCGTCCACATCTGGAACATATCATATACCATAGAGGGGTAAACCTCTTTTGCATAGTATATACATACTATCGGATATAATCATTTGTATTCTGACAAGAACAAATCGTATTTGACACAACTTTATGTATCGGTTTTACTGATGTTTTAACGTCCATATAATGTTAGGCATTTTATCATAAAGAAACCATCTCAAATCCCCTCCCCATCCGGCATGATTTCTCTGGCGCTTGCGAACGACTCTTATACATACTCCACTATCACAATGCACCTATCCTCCATCGATTTTCACACCGACACCACTACCCATGGTCCTAACCGCCATCTACCTACTTTGACATCACAACCCATGACCATAACCTCCATCTAATCACTCGCTCCGACATCACATCCCATGCCCCTAACTCCATCTAATCACTCGCTCCGACAACACCATCACATCCCATGCCCCTAACCTCCATCTAATCACTCCGACATAACATCCCATGACCATAACCTCCATCTACCTACTTTGACATCACACCCCATGACCATAACCTCTATCTAATCACTCGCTCCGACATCACATCCCATGCCCCTAACCTCCATCGCCTCACTCCAACATCAAAGCCCATGCCCCTATCCTCCATCGACTCTTAACCGACACCACTACCCATGCCCCTAACCTCCATCGACTCACTCCGACATCACATCCCATGACTCCGACATCTCATCCCAGGCCCCTAACCTCCAACTACTCACTCCGACATCACACACCATGCCCATAACCTCCATCTACTCACTCCGACACTACACCTCATGCCCATAACCTCCATTTACACACTCCGACATCACACCCCATGCCCTAACCTCCATCTAGTCACTCCGACACCATATTCCATGCCCATAACCTCCATCGCCTCACTCCAACATCACATCCCATGCCCCTATCCTTCATAGACTCTCCCACCGACACCACTACCCATGCCCCACACCTCCATCTACTCACTCCGACATCATATCCCATGCCCCTACTAACCTCAATCTACTCAATCCGACATCACATCCCATGCCCCTAACCTCCATCTACTCACTCCGACATCATATCCCATGCCACTAACCACCATCTACTCACTCCGACACCACACCCCATGCCCCTAACATCCATATACTCACTCCGACACCACTCCCCATGACCCTAACCTACATCTACTCACTCCGACATCATATCCCATGCCACTAACCACCATCTACTCATTCCGACACCACACCCCATGCCCCTAACATCCATATACTCACTCCGACACCACTCCCCATGACCCTAACCTACATCTACTTACTCCGACACCACATCCCATGCCACTAACCACCATCTACTCATTCCGACACCACACCCCATGCCCCTAACATCCATCTACTCACTCCGACACCACTCCCCATGACCCTAACCTACATCTACTTACTCCGACACCACATCCCATGCCACTAACCACCATCTACTCATTACGACACCACACCCCATGCCCCTAACATCCATCTACTCACTCTGACACCACACCTCATGTACTTAACCTCCATCTACTCACTCCGACACCACTCCCCATGACCCTAACCTACATCTACTTACTCCGACACCACATCCCATGCCACTAACCACCATCTACTCACTCCGACACTACATCCCATGCCCCTAACCTCCATCTACTCACTCTGACACCACACCTCATGTACTTAACCTCCATCTACTCACTCCGACACCACACCCCATGCCCCTAACCTACATCTACTCACTCTGACACCACACCTCATGTACTTAACCTCCATCTACTCACTCCGACACCACACCCCATGCCCCTAACCTCCATCTACTCACTCTGACACCACACCTCATGTACTTAACCTCCATCTACTCACTCCGACACCACACCCCATGCCCCTAACCTACATCTACTCACTCTGACACCACACCTCATGTACTTAACCTCCATCTACTCACTCCGACACCACACCCCATGCCCCTAACCTCCATCTACTCACTCCGACACCACACCCCATGCCCCTAACCACCATCTACTCACTCCGACACCACTCCCCATGACCCTAACCTACATCTACTTACTCCGACACCACATCCCATGCCCCTAACCTCCATCTACTCACTCCGACATCATATCCCATTCCCCTAACTTCCATCTACTCACTTCCACAACAAATTCCATGTCCCTAACCTCCATATACTCACTCCGACACCACTACACATGCCCCTGACCCCCACCTACTCACTCTGACACCCCATGCCCATAACCTCAATCGTGCCTCTACAGCAAGTTTTCAATTTAAAGAAACAGACATACCTATACATATATTTTGCAGTTGTTCGAATCCAGCATTACACTGACAGTGGTAACTTCCTTCAGTATTATTGCATAAAGAGTCTAACGGACAAACACTCGATACGCATTCGTCCACGTCTGAAAAAGCAAATATAAAACAACTATATATATGAACAAATAAGTAGCACTAGTCTAGATTAATTACTATCTTTATTAGTTTAAACTTATTTCTTTTACATTGATTGTAACAAAAGCTCTATGCAATTATTTTAGTCACTCTCGATGTCTTCCTGGATAGAACCAGTACTAAGAATGTTTTCCTCAGGGACACAACACATATGGTCATGGCGGGGATCGAACCCACGACGTTTAAATCCTGGGTACGACGTTATACCACTAAACCACACTGCTCCGCTATCTTTACTGACGTCAATAGCATTATGGGAAGCGAACGGGTGTGCTATAACAACAAATGGTTTCAGTTCTTAGACCAGGATTCTTTAATGTTATAGATGAAACACATTATATTCCCTCAAATTTATCTCGGTATGGACACTTAAAAAAGATTCACCATGAGGTTTTATTCAAGTGGTATAGTGGAAAAAGAAGTAATACATATATGACTAACACAAAGTAGGTATACGAGTTGAACTGTAAATGTAGTTATTCGCTGAGCCCGATATTTACAGATATGTACTATTGACATTTTAAATATTGAGTTCTGCTCACCCCGGGCGAGAGGGCATGAACGGTAGCAAGCACATTTCACTACCGTTCATGAACAGTCTCAATCAAACTTAGTGTTTGCCCTACTTTTTCCTCCAATCAGACGGTGAGGAATTTTATAAAAATGGCGAACTTATTCATGTAAATTTCTAACGATCACCAGTTTTAACCATTTAATCATTAAGTAATCGCTTACTAAATGGCACGCGCTTGATTTGGCGCGAACGTGTTAAGACGCGTGGTTTCGTAGAAGCGCGGGGGAAAAGTAGGGCAAACACTAAGTCAGTTAGAGGCTAAGAAGTGAAATTTTAACAATTAAGAAACCCCGGTCAGTCGCTGCGCTCCTTCCCTTAGGGTTTCTTAATTGTTAAAATTTCACTTCATAGCCTCTAACTAATACTGAGAGTGCATTATTTTTTGTGTTTATCGTGTTCGACGATTTCCAAACTTCTCCTTTCATACTTTTTTAAGCAAATCCCAAAACGGTTGTATACACTTTATGCTCACGTGGACACAACATAAAGTCAGAATTGTGGTCCATCAGTGAACAGTATGCAAAAACAGCAACACCATCACTACAGACATAAATGGTAAGGTCATCATTTCACACAACAAAAACAAACCCCACGTCCAGTCGTTATAATGAACAAAGTCAAATGAAGTAAAACGTGCAATAAGAGGAGTAACTGCAAGTCAAATTAAGTAAAACGTACAATACGTGCAGTAACTGCAAGTCAAATGAAGTAAAACGTACAATACGAGGAGTAACTGCAAGCCAAATGAAGTAAAACGTACAATAAGAGGAGTAAATGCAAGTCAAATGAAGTAAAACGTACAATAAGAGGAGTAACTGCAAGTCAAATGAAATAAAACGTACAATATAAGGAGTAACTGCAAGTCAAATGAAGTAAAACGTACAATAAGTGGAGTAACTGCAAGTCAAATGATGTAAAACGTACAATAAGTGGAGTAACTGCAAGTCAAATGATGTAAAACGTACAATAAGTGGAGTAACTGCAAGTCAGATGAAGTAAAACGTACAATAAGTGGAGTAACTGCAAGTCAAATGAAGTAAAACGTACAATAAGTGCAGTAACTGCAAGTCAAATGAAGTAAAACGTACAATAAGTGGAGTAAATGCAAGTCAAATGATGTAAAACGTACAATAAGTGGAGTAAATGCAAGTCAAATGATGTAAAACGTACAATAAGTGGAGTAACTGCAAGTCAAATGATGTAAAACGTACAATAAGTGGAGTAACTGCAAGTCAGATGAAGTAAAACGTACAATAAGTGGAGTAAATGCAAGTCAAATGATGTAAAACGTACAATAAGTGGAGTAAATGCAAGTCAAATGATGTAAAACGTACAATAAGTGGAGTAACTGCAAGTCAAATGATGTAAAACGTACAATAAGTGGAGTAACTGCAAGTCAGATGAAGTAAAACGTACAATAAGTGGAGTAACTGCAATTCAAATGAAGTAAAACGTAAAATAAGTGGAGTAACTGCAAGTCAAATGATGTAAAACGTACAATAAGTGGAGTAACTGCAATTCAAATGAAGTAAAACGTACAATAAGTGGAGTAACTGCAAGTCAAATGATGTAAAACGTACAATAAGTGGAGTAACTGCAATTCAAATGAAGTAAAACGTAAAATAAGTGGAGTAACTGCAAGTCAAATGATGTAAAACGTACAATAAGTGGAGTAACTGCAAGTCAGATGAAGTAAAACGTACAATAAGTGGAGTAACTGCAAGTCAGATGAAGTAAAACGTACAATAAGAGGAGTAACTGCAAGTCAAATGATGTTAAACGTACAATAAGTGGAGTAACTGCAAGTCAAATAAAGTAAAACGTACAATAAGTGGAGTAACTGCAAGTCAGATGAAGTAAAACGTACAATAAGAGGAGTAACTGCAAGTCAAATGATGTAAAACGTACAATAAGTGGAGTAACTGCAAGTCAAATAAAGTAAAACGTACAATAAGAGGAGTAACTGCAAGTCAAATGATGTAAAACGTACAATAAGTGGAGTAACTGCAAGTCAGATGAAGTAAAACGTACAATAAGAGGAGTAACTGCAAGTCAAATGATGTAAAACGTACAATAAGTGGAGTAACTGCAAGTCAGATGAAGTAAAACGTACAATAAGTGGAGTAACTGCAAGTCAGATGAAGTAAAACGTACAATAAGTGGAGTAACTGCAAGTCAGATGAAGTAAAACGTACAATACGAGGAGTAACTGCAAGTCAAATAAAGTAAAACGTACAATACGAGAATCAAGTAACTACATTTTTCAGTTAAACAGCCAATGACAGAAAGGCAACCTAACATTAGGTATAAAAGTCAAACAGGAAATGTAGCATTCATACAACACAGTCAAACAAAACACGCATTCAAAAGAAACAACAGTCACAAGCAAAATAGAACCAAGCTATGTGACACCACACACACAAATGGTTTTCAATAGGGGTACCGCCTTGGAACAGTCAGTGGCAAGAGGCCACTGGGAGTTTAAACCAGGTACTAGGATGCATCCCATTCTTACCTATTGTCATCCAAATTAAACGAGACAGTGTAAATAAGAACCTCTCGCCTCTAACAAACTAGGTATCATTAATAGGCAGTATAAGTATAACACAAAGATGATCATGTATATATGAATATAAAACAACAAAGATTAGATAGCTACAAAGCAAGTACTCAATGAATTGGCAGAAGCCAGAGTCGTGCCTTGATCATTCTCTTATGTCGCCAGTGTTTAAGGACAAGACTATGTAAATACATATATGCCGTCGTAAACCCACTTTCACGAAATCAACCACAAGCAGTAACTAGTATTTGATATTTGAAAACACTAATGTTACATTAAAAAGGGTTATATCCATGACTCACCTGTGCAGTGACCATCGATATATGTGTAACCTTGTAGACAATCACACCTGAAGCTTCCATAAGTGTTGATGCAAATAGAATTCTCAAAACATGGCTCTTGTAGAAGGCACTCATTTATATCTAACAAAAGAGAAACAAATAGACTGCTTTTTTAAAAAACAAAAAGCATATATTGGAGACAGTATTTTGTGTTAGTGAGCGTTGAAATGCTAGCCGCAATGGGGAATTACCGGCAAAAAATTGACTATTTTATGGACCAGTTATTTCACATAAAATACAAAACAACGTAAAATTGTATCAAACTTTTCGGATATAAAGGGCACAATTTCTGCCACATACGTATTCTTTCTAATACCATGTGCACATCAATAGTGTTAATTAACTGTCATTTACTATATGGTTAACATTGCTCATACATAAAATATGTATTTGGCTGAACATTTCACTTGATCGTTTCCCGTCAATTTTGGATCTTTTTTCAAAGATGGCAGACCAATAGTCCTTAAGCATAACATAATGATATTCTATTTCATGATTCTATATTTACCTTGACACAAGCTCTGATCCGTCATGACATACCCTGATATGCACGTGCATTCATATGTACCAGGCAAGTTTGTACATATTTGATATGGTCCACACGGTGACTGTGAACACTCATCTGTATCTGCAGTTTTATTAAAATTAGAATATGTTTAGTAGAAATAGTATGGTTCTTCTTAAAAATAAATAAACCTATCGTTTATGAATACCATAATATGATAGTTCTGAAATTTGGGAAGCTCTTCAACGTTCCAGGCGTGTTGTAACACACAGCCTTATTTGGCTGCCCAATGATAATGGGCCCTATGAGTTGTGGTAAAACTGACTTTCTTGCCAAACTGTTGTTCTTTTTATTAATAAGTAATGATAATGTGGGTATATTTTTCAAATGAATGAATTTTGATTGTTGAATAACAATATATTCTTTTTTAATGTGTCAGTTATCTGTTCATGAGAGACACACTCATCTATATATGAGTATATATTATAATGTTATAATGTTAATTGCTTTTGATACTCATGCAAACATTGATTTAATATGAAATACGGCCTTCTCAAAACATAGGTTTTAAAATCTAAAAACAATTTAATATCATTTGCATGTCATATAATATAAATATCGCGTTTCGTGATGTACCATGATAACGGGGGTCATTACACTAGCACATACGTTTTTAATTAAATCTTAATTAGATTAAATGACGAATAATTTTTCTAACAATGCTAATTTAAATTGTTACAACAGCAGGCAGTTTTTAGATGATTTTTTTGTTGTTTAAAGATATACTTCTAAGCTTCAAGTTTCTGTAATCTATATTACAAACAGTTATTCTAAATTGAGACAATATGGAGTGTAAGCAAAAATAATATGTTTCTCCCATTTCCAGCCATTTGAGACAGACTTCACCCCATTTGAGATAAACAAATTTTAATGACTTTTTTCGCTTTAATGTCATGAATGATGTATCCATGTAGGATACGGAAATCTAATCCGGAACTCGGTTTATCATACATTCTTATACTCTTTTATCAATCTTTAATCAATAAAATAAAAATTTAAAACATTCACATGTCAAAGAAAATTGTTCATAATTTATATATCAAGGTGTAATCCTCTGGAATAGTATATAACTGAACTCCCAAAACACAACATTTTTGGTAAATGCATTTCACGGAACGCATAATGACTTACCTGTACATTGACCATCGACATATGTGTACCCTGGTAGACACTCGCACATGAAGCTTCCATGTGTGTTGATGCAAATAGAATGCTCAAAACATGGTGATAGAAGTAGGCACTCATTTTTATCTAAAAAAAGGAGAACGACACGAATGTTACACGAACATGTTTATGACGTCTCACACCACAATTAATTTTCCATAGGTCCCATTGTAATGTTTTTGTTCGTGGCATAGAGATAAACAAAATGTACAACTTGTATTTATGCTTAAATTCTTCATTGCTCAAATATCGGCAATTTAAAACACAATTAACAAATATTTAACAGGTTGAGAATTGTTTAATTTCATGTTTGTGTGACACCAATCAAGATTTAGCGTAATCATATGACAAAAATACAACCCCGTGGTGATTAGACCCATGATGTGTAAAATGAGGCAGAATTAGCTAGAAATCTTATATCAACATATTTTTTTCTGTAATCTCTTCCTAAAGTAATACATCAATGTATGTAATGGAGAGTCCTATTAAATGTAGAAAAACGGACTTATTTTTTTTATCTACCTCCTTCATTTGTACAGTGTAGAGAATTAAATATTACATGTAAGTAGAATAACGTATGAATGAATTGGAATATCACTGTGGATAGACATTGTAAAGTTCACTGCCACTGGTGAGGACAAGATAAGGAAGGTATTATTAGTGCAATTGATATAAAAGCCACTGGATAGGTAAAACAATTGCGTTAGATCTACCAGTGACACGATGCCACTGGTGAGGACAAGATAAGGAAGGCATTATTAGTACAACTGATATGAAAGCCACTGGATAGGTAAATCAATTGTGTTAGATCTACCAGTGTTAAGATGCCAGTGAAAAGATGCCACTGGTGAGGGCAAGATAAGGAAGGCATTATTAGTTCAATTGATATGAAAGCCACTGGATAGGTAAACCAATTGTGTTAGATCTACCAGTGTCAAGATGCCAGTGACAAGATGCCACTGGTGAGGACAAGATAAGGAAGGCATTTTTAGTGCAATTGATAAGAAAGTCACTGGTGAGATAAAACGTTTTATCAGAACTAGCATGCCTCTTATTTGTGATGACATCTGATTCGTTAATAAAGAAACAATTTAAAATATAGTACATAAACATCATTGGATTAGGATAATTATATTTTTTCCAAAATTAATTACGACGCCCATTAACGCATATAGCATTAGAACGATTACATCTAATGACATAGCGGCATCGCATTAGAACAAAAGACAATGGTTAGACTAAATCTCCAAGTTTGTAAAGAACATTGTATTAAAAAAGGGACCTACTTTAAAAGTGATTAACGATATCGAGAATTTCTCTTGCCATGCATTCAATAATGGAACGTATGTATTCCAGAAAACATATTCAATGTACAAGTACCAAACGAGAATAATGGCAAACAACTTCACATTCAACAACGCGAGGTACACCGTGATGCCTCTACTTAACTTACCGATACATTGTTCATCTTGAAAATAGAAACCATCTCTACATACACAGCCAATTCCTGGTGCCATTGATACGCAATCCGCATTTGGAGGACAAATCAACTCCGAACATGCAGCTGAAATGGACGGAATAACTAGATCTACTGATGTAGATATGTGATACAAACAATATAGTGTATTGCGCAAAGAAAATGTAAATATGATATGTTTAATATGGGTATGATCATTTTAAGTAAAATTGCTACTCGATGACAGATACAATTATCAAATGCTTTGAATTATTTATTGGATTAAACAATTAAAATAATTATTTTTCTCTAGTTTACTATTTTTTATTGAGATGACTCACCTTCAGTAACTGGTATTGTTGTTGGCACATCCGTATGTGCTGATGGAGTAACGGTTGTAGTAGATTCTGAATTGGCTAATGTTTCAGTAGATATTGACGAAGACGTAGATGCTACTGGCATAACATTTTCAGTAGTTGGTGATGTAGAAGTCATATCAGTAAATGTTGATAGAGACACTATTTCAGTAGTTGTTGATGGCGTAGAGATATCAGTAGATGTTGATTTTGATGGAGTAATGGTTTCAGGAGTCGTTGATTGATTAATGATATCAGTAGATGCTGATAAATTTGTGGTATCAGTCAATATCGATAGATTAGTAATATCAGTAGATGTTGGCGGAGAAGACGTTTCAGCAGATGGTGATGAACGAATGGTATCCGTAGATGTTGTAAGAGTAGTGGTATCGGTAGATGTTGAAGGAGTGGAAGTATCAGGAGATATTGTTAGAGTATACATAGTAGTAGATGTCGGTGAAGAAGTAGTATCGGTAGTTGTTGATGGTTTAGTGGTATCAATAGATGTTGAAGGAATTGTGGTGTCAGTAGATGTTAACAGGGTAGTACTATCAGAAGATGAGAGGGGAGAAGTCGTATCATTAGATGTGGATGAAAGGGTGGTATCAGTAGATGGTGGTGGAGGAGTAGTATCTGTAGATATTGTTAAAGTAGAAGTAGTAGAAGTCGGTGTCGGTGAAGAAGTAGTATCTGTAGATATGATGTCAGTAGCTGTTGGGCGAGTAGTAGTATCATAAGATGTTGATGAAATAGTAGTATATATTGATGTTGGTAGAGTAGTAGTATCATTAGTTGTTGATGGATTTGTGGTATCAATAGATGATGTTAGAGTAGCGGTATCGATAGATGTTTGAGTAATGGCCGTAGCAGTTGATGTTTTTAGAGTAATATTAGTAGTGCTATATGTCAGTGAAGAAGTAGTATCTGTGATGTCAGTATATGTTGAGGGAACAGTAGTATCAGTAGATATTGAAGAAATAGTAGTATCAGTAGATGCTAGTGGAATACCAGTATGAGTAGATGTTGGTTGAGCAGTAGTATCAATATATGTGGATGAAGTAGTAGTTTCAGTATATTGTGATGGAATATTGGTATCAATAGATGTTGGTGAAGTAATTTCAGCAGTTGGAGTAATAATAGCAGTAGATGACGATGGAACAGGTGAAGTAGTATCAGTTGATGAATAGGTAGAAGAGGTAAAAGTTAATGGTAATAGAGCAGTAGTGTACGTAACTGAAGATGGAATAGTGGTATCAGTAGATGGTAGATTAGTAGAAACAGTAGATATTGGTAGAGGAGTAGTGTCAGTAGATGCTGGGAGAGCAGTAACCGTACCAGTAGATGCAGATGACGAAGTAGTATCAAGAAATGTTGTTGGTTGAATAGTAGTATCGGTAGATGTAGCCAGAATAGTCGTAACAGAGGATGTTGGTATAGTAGCGGTATCAGTATATATTGATGAAGAACTAGCATCAATAGATGTTGATGGAGTAGTAGTATAAGCAGATGTTGGTTGAGTATTAGTATCAGTAGATGAAGGTAGAGCAGTAATTGTAGCAGTAGGTGACGCATTTGTATCAGGAATCGTTGATGGAGTTGGTGTATCAACAGATATTGGTAGAGAAGTATTTTCAGTAAATGATGATGGAATAGTATCAGTAGAAGAAAACCGATTAGTAGTATCAATGGATGTTGGTTGAGTAGTAGCATCATTGGACGTTGGTTGAGTAGTATAAGTAGATGTTGATGGAAAAGATATATCAGTAGATGTTTGTACAGAAGTAGTTTCATTAGGTGTCGGTGGAATAGTAGTATCAGTAGATGTTGGTAGAGCTGTACCATCAGTAGATGTTGGTTGAGTAGTAGTATCAGTAGATGTTGGTATAGTAGTAGTATCAGTAGATGTTGGTGGAATAGTAGTATCAGTAGATGTTGGAGAACTAGAAGTATCAGTGAATGTTTTTGGACTTGAGGTATCCGCAAATGTTTGTAAAGTAGTACTATCAGTAGCTGTTGGTTGATTAGTAGTATCGGTAGATGTTGGAGGACTAGAAGTATTTCCAGATGTTGGTAGAGATGTAGTATCAGTATACGTTGGGGGATCTGTAGCACCAGTAGATGAAGGTAGATTTGTTGTATCAGTAAAATTTGGTAAAGTAGTAGTATTAGTATATTTTGGTATTGCAGTACTATCAGTAGAGGTTGGAGGACTAGAAGTATCAGTAAATGTTTGCGGAGATGTAGTATCAGTAGATGTTGGTAGAGTGGTAGTATCAGTAGATGTTGGTAGAGAAGTAGTTTCAGTAGCAGTTGGATGACTAGAAGTACCAGCAGATGTTGGTAGAGTAGTAGTATCAGTAGATGTTGGAGAACTGGAAGTATCAGTAAATGTTTGCGGAGATGTAGTATCAGTAGATGTTGGTAGAGTGGTAGTATCAGTAGATGTTGGTAGAGTAGAAGTTTCAGTAGCCGTTGGATGACTAGAAGTACCAGCAGATGTTGATAGAGTAGTAGTATCAGTAGATGTTGGAGAACTGGAAGTATCAGTAAATGTTTTCGGAGATGTAGTATCAGTAGATGTTGGTAGAGTGGTAGTATCAGTAGATGTTGGTAGAGTAGTAGTTTCAGTAGCCGTTGGATGACTAGAAGTACCAGCAGATGTAGGTAGAGTTGTAGCATCAGTAGATGATGGTACAGTTGTTGCATCAGTAGATGAAGGTAGAGTTGTAGTATCAGTAAAATTTGGTAAAGTAGTAGTATTAGTATATTTTGGTAATGCAGTACTATCAGTAGATGTTGGAGGACTAGAAGTATTTTCAGATGTTCGTAGAGATGTAGTATCAGTAAACGTTGGAGGATCTGTAGCACCAGTAGATGAAGCTAGAGTTGTAGTATCAGTAGAATTTGGTAAAGTAGTAGTACTAGTATATTTTGGTATTGCAGTACTATCAGTAGATGTTGGAGGACTAGAAGTATCAGCAGAATTTGATAGAGTTGTAGCATCGGTAGATGTTGGTAGAGTAGTAGTCACAGGAGCTGTTGGATGTCTAGAAATCCCAGCAGATGTTGGTATAGTTTTAGCATCAGTAGATGTTGAAGGACTAGAAGTATCAGCAGATGTTGGAGGACCAGAAGTATCAGCAGATGTTGGTAGAGTAGTAGTATTAGTAGAAGTTGGTAGAGTAGTAGTATCAGTAGATGTTGGATGACTAGAAATATTAGCAGATGTTGGTAGAGTAGTAGTATTAGTAGATGTTGGAGAACTGGACGTATCAGTAAATGTTTGCGGATATGTAGTATCAACAGATGTTGGTAGAGTAGTACTATCAGTAGATGTTGGAGAACTGGAAGTATCAGTAAATGTTTGCGGAGATGTAGTATCAGTAGATGTTGGTAGAGTGGTAGTATCAGTAGATGTTGGTAGAGTAGTAATTTCAGTAGCCGTTGGATGACTAGAAGTACCAGCAGATGTTGGTAGAGTTGTAGCATCAGTAGATGATGGTAGAGTTGTTGCATCAGTAGATGTGGGTAAAGTAGTAGTATCATTAGATGTTGATATTGTGGTACTATCAGTAGATGTTGGAGGACTAGACGTATCAGTCGATGTTGGAGGACTAGAAGTATCAGTAGATGTTGATAGAGTTGTAGCATCAGTAGAAGTTGGTAGAGGGGGAGTATCAGTAGATGATGGTAAAGTAGTAGTATCAGTAGATGATGGTAAAGTAGTAGTATCAGTAGATGTTGGAGGACTAGAAGTATCATCAGATGTTGGTAGAGTTGTAGTATAAGTATACGTTGGTAGAGTTGTTGCATAAGTAGATGATGGTAGAGTTGTAGCATCAGTATCCATTGATAGAGTTGTAGCCGTTAGATGACTAGAAGTACCAGCAGATGATGGTAGTGTTGTAGCATCAGTAGATGATTGTAGAGTTGTAGCATCAGTAAATGTTGGTAAAGTAGTAGTATCAGTAGGTGTTGGTATTGTAGTAGAATCAGTAGCTGTTGTTAGAGTAGTACTATCAGTAGATGTTGGAGGACTAGAAGTATCAGTAGACGTTAGACGACTAGAAGTATCAATAGATGTTGATAGAGTTGAAGTATCAGTAGATGTTGGTAGAGTGGGAATATCAGTAGACGTTGGTAGAGTAGTAGTATCAGCCGATGTTGGAGGAATAGAAGTATCAGCAGATGTTGGAAGACTAGAAGTATCATCAGATGTTGTTAGAGTTGTATCATTAGTAGATGTTGGTAGATTAGTAGTATAAGTAGATATTGGTAGAGTAGTAGTATCAGTTGCTGTTGGATGACTAGAAGTATCAGTAGATGATTTCGGAGTAGTAGTATCAGTAGATGTTGGTAGAGCTGTACCATCAGTAGAAGTTGGTAGAGTAGTAGTATCAGTAGATGTTGGTAGAGTGGTATTATCAGTTAATGTTGGTGGACTAGTTATATCAGAAGATGTTGGAGAACTAGAAGTATCATTAAATGTTTTCGGACTTGAGGTATCCGCAAATGTTTGTAAAGTAGTACTATCAGTAGCTGTTGGTTGATTAGAAGTATCGGTAGATGTTGGAGGACTAGACGTATTTTCAGATGTTGGTAGAGATATAGTATCAGTATACGTGGGGGTATCTGTAGCACCAGTAGGTGAAGGTAGAGTTGTAGTATCAGTAGAATTTGGTAAAGTAATAGTATTAGTATATTTTGGTATTGCAGTACTATCAGTAGATGTTGGAGGACTAGAAGTATCAGCAGATGTTGATAAAGTTGTAGCATCGGTAGATGTTGGTAGAGTAGTAGTCACAGATGCTGTTGGATGACTAGTAATCCAAGCAGATGTTGGTAGAGATGTAGCATCAGTAGATGTTGAAGGATTAGAAATATAAGCAGATGTTGGAGGACCAGAAGTATCAGCAGATGTTGGTAGAGTAGTTGTGTCAGAAGAAGTTGGTAGAGTAGTAGTATCAGCAGATGTTGGATGACTAGAAATATCAGCAGATGTTGGTAGACTAGTAGCATCAGTAGATGTTTGAGAACTGGAAGTATCAGTGAATGTTTTCGGAGATGTAGTATCAGTAGATGTTGGTAGAGTGGTAGTATCAGTAGATGTTGGTAGAGTAGTAGTTTCAGTAGCCGTTGGATGACTAGAAGTACCATCAGATGTTGGTAGAGTTGTAGCATCAGTAGATGATGGTAGAGTCGTTGCATCAGTAGATGAAGGTAGAGTTGTAGTACCAGTAGAATTTGGTAAAGTAGTAGTATTATTATATTTTGGTATTGCAGTACTATCAGTAGATGTTGGAGGAGTAGAAGTATCAACAGATGTTGATAGAGTTGTAGCATCGGTAGATGTTGGTAGAGTAGTAGTCACAGGAGCTGGTGGATGACTAGAAATCCCAGCAGATGTTGGTAGAGTTGTAGCATCAGTAGATGTTGAAGGACTAGATGTATCTGCAAATGTTGGAGGACCAGAAGTATCAGCAGATGTCGGTAGAGTAGTAGTATCAATAGAAGTTGGTAGAGTAGTAGTATTAGTAAATGTTGGATGACTAGAAATATCAGCAGATATTAGTAGAGTAGTAGTATTAGTAGATGTTGGAGAACTGGAAGTATCAGTAAATGTTTGCGGAGATGTAGTATCAGTAGATGTTGGTAGAGTGGTAGTATCAGTAGATGTTGGTAGAGTAGTAGTTTCAGTAGCCGTTGGATGACTAGAAGTACCAGCAGATGTTGGTAGAGTTCTAGCATCAGTAGTTGTTGAAGGACTAGATGTATCTGCAGATGTTGGAGGACCAGAAGTTTCAGCAGATGTTGGTAGAGTAGTAATATCAGTAGAAGTTGGTAGAGTAGTAGTATCAGTAGATGTTGGATGACTAGAAATATCAGCAGATGTTAGTAGAGTATTAGCATTAGTAGATGTTGGAGAACTGGAAGTATCAGTAAATGTTTGCGGAAATGTAGTATCAGCAGATGTTGGTAGGGTAGTACTATCAGTAGATGTTGCTAGAGTAGTAGTATCAGTAGATGTTGGTAGAGTAGTATTATCAGTAAATGTTGGTGGACTAGTTGTATCAGAAGATGTTGGAGAACTAGACGTATCATTCAATGTTTTCGGACTTGAGGTATCCGCAAATGTTTGTAAAGTAGTACTATCAGTATCTGTAGCACCAGTAGATGAAGGTGGAGTTGAAGTGTCAGTAGAATTTGGTAAAGTAATAGTATTAGTATATTTTGGTATTGCAGTACTATCAGTAGATGTTGGAGGACTAGAAGTATCAGCAGATGTTGATACAGTTGTAGCATCGGTAGATGTTGGTAGAGTAGTAGTCACAGGAGCTGTTGGATGACTAGAAATCCCAGCAGATGTTGGTAGAGTTGTAGCATCAGTAGCTGTTGAAGGATTAGAAGTATCAGCAGATGTTGGATGACCAGAAGTATCAGCAAATGTTGGTAGAGTAGTGGTGTCAGAAGAAGTTGGTAGAGTAGTAGTATCAGCAGATATTGGATGACTAGAAATATCAGCAGATGTTGGTAGAGTAGTAGTATCAGTAGATGTTGGAGAACTGGAAGTATCAGTTAATGTTTGCGGAGATGTAGTATCAGCAGATGTTGGTAGAGTAGTACTATCAGTAGATGTTGGAGAACTGGAAGTATCAGTAAATGTTTTCGGAGATGTAGTATCAGTAGATGTTGGTAGAGTGGTAGTATCAGTAGATGTTGGTAGAGTAGTAGTTTCAGTAGCCGTTGGATGACTATAAGTACCAGCAGATGTTGGTAGAGTTGTAGCATCAGTAGATGATGGTAGAGTTGTTGCATCAGTAGATGAAGGTAGAAGTGTAGTACCAGTAGAATTTGGTAAAGTAGTAGTATTAGTATATTTTGGTATTGCAGTACTATCAGTAGATGTTGGAGGAGTAGAAGTATCAACAGATGTTGATAGAGTTATAGAATTGGTTGATGTTGGTAGAGTAGTAGTCGCAGGAGCTGGAGGATGACTAGAAATCCCAGCAGATGTTGGTAGTGTTGTAGCATCAGTAGATGTTGAAGGTCTAGATGTATCTGCAGATGTTGGAGGACCAGAAGTATCAGCAGATGTTGGTAGAGTAGTAGTATCAGTAGAAGTTGGTAGAGTGGTAGTATCAGTAGATGCTGGATGACTAGAACTATCAGCAGATGTTAGTAGAGTAGTAGTATTAGTAGATGTTGGAGAACTGGAAGTATCAGTAAATGTTTGCTTAAATGTAGTGTCAGTAGATGTTGGAAGGGTAGTACTATCAGTAGATGTTGGAGAACTGGAAGTATCAGTAAATGTTTGCGGAGATGTAGTATCAGTATATGTTGGTAGAGTGGTAGTATCAGTAGCTGTTGTTAGAGTAGTAGTTTCAGTAGCCGTTGGATGACTAGAAGTACCAGCAGATGTTGGTAGAGTTGTAGCATCAGTAGATGATGGTAGAATTGTTGCATCAGAAGTTGTGGGTAAAGTAGTAGTATCAGTAGATGTTGATATTGTAGTACTATCAGTAGATGTTGGAGGACTAGAAGTTTCGTCAGATGTTGGAGGACTAGAAGTATCAGCAGATGTTGATATAGTTGTAGCATCAGTAGAAGTTGGTAGAGTGGGAGAATCAGTAGATGTTGGAAGAATAGTATTATCAGTTGACAGAGTTGTTGCATCAGTAGATGATGGTAGAGTTATAGCAGCAGTAGATGTTGGTAAAGTAATAGTATCAGTAGATGTTGGCATTGTAGTACTATCAATAGATGTTGATAGAGTAGTACTATCAGCAGATGTTGAAGGACTAGAAGTATCAGTATATGTTGGAGGACTAGACGTATCAGTAGATGTTGATAGAGTTGTAGCATCAGTATATATTGGTAGAGTGGGAGTATCAGTAGACGTCGGTAAAGCAGTAGTATCAGCAGATGTTTGAGGACTAGAAGTATCATCAGATGTTTGTAGAGTTGTAGCATTAGTAGATGTTGGTAGATTAGTAGTATAAGTAGATATTGGTAGAGTAGTAGTGTCAGTAGCTAATGGATGACTAGAAGTATCAGCAGATGATTTCGGAGTAGTACTAACAGTAGATGTTGGAGAACTAGAAGTATCAGTAAATATTTTCGGAATTGTAGTATCCGCAGATGTTGGTAAAGTAGTACTATCAGTAGCTGTTGGTGGAATAGTAATATCGGTAGATGTTGTAGGACTAGAAATTTCATCAGATGTTGGTAGAGTTATAGTATCAGTATACGTTGGGGGATTTGTAGCAACACTAGATGAAGGCATTGTTGTAGCATTAGTAGATTTTGGTAAAGTAGTAGTATTAGTAGAATTTGGTATTGCAATACTATCAGTAGATGTTGGAGGATTAGAAATATCAGCAGATGTTGATAGAGTTGTAGCATCGGTAGCTGTTGGTGGCGTGATAGTATCAGTAGATTTTGGTAGAGTAGTAGTATCAGTAGCTGTTGGATTACTAGAAGTATCAGCCGATGTTGGTAGAGTAGTAGTATCAGTAGATGTTGGAGGACTAGAAGTATCAACAGATGTTGATAGAGTTGTAGCATCGGTAGATGTTGGTAAAGTAGTAGTATCAGTAGAAATTGATACAGTAGTAATATCAGTAGATGTTGGTAGAGTTATAGTATCAGTATACGTTGGTAGAGTTGTAGCATCAGTAGATGATGGTAGCGTTTTAGCATCAGTAGATGATGGTAAAGTAGTAGTAAATGTAGATGTTTGTATTATAGTACTATCAGTAGATGTTGGAGGACTAGAAGTATCATCAGATGTTGATAGAGTTGTAGCATCAGTAGATGTTGGAAGAGTGGTAGTACCACTAGATGTTGGTAGAATAGTAGTATCAGTAGCTGTTGGATGACTAGAAGTATCATCATATGTTTTCGGAGTAGTGGTATCATCATATGTTTTCGGAGTAGTAGTATCAGTAGATGCTGGAGGACTAGAAGTATCAGTAGATGTTGGTGGAGTTGTAGCATATGATGATGTTGGTAAAGTAGTAGTATCGGTAGATATTGGTATAGAAGTAGTATCATAAGATGTTTGAAGTCTAGAAGTATCAGTAGATGTTGATAGAGTTGTAGCATCAGTAGATATTAGTAGAGTAGTAGTATCCGTAGAAGTTGGTAGAGTAGTAGTATCAGTAGATGTTGGATGACTAGAAATATCAGTAGTTGTTGATAGAGTAGTAGTATCAGTTGATGTTGGAGAACTAGAAGTATCAGTAAATGTTTGCAGAGTTGTAGTATCAGCAGATGTTGTTAGAGTAGTACCAGCAGTAGCTGTTGGTGGAATAAGTGTATCAGCAGATGTTGCAGGACTAGAAGTATCAGCAGATGTTGGGGGACTAGAAGTGTTATTAAATGTTTGCAGAGCTGTAGTATCAGCAGATGTTGGTAAAGTAGTTCTATCAGTAGCTAGTGGTGGAATAGTAGTATCGGTAAATGTTAAATGACTAGAAGTATCATCAGATGTTGGTAGAGTTGTAGTATCAGTATACGTTGGTATTGTAGTACTAACAGTAGGTGTTGGAGGACTAGACGTATCAGCAAATGTTGATTGAGTTGTAGCATCAGTAGATGATGGTAGAGTTGTATTATCAGTAGAAGTTGGTATTGTAGTACTAACAGTAGGTGTTGGAGGACTAGACGTATCAGCAAATGTTGATTGAGTTGTATCATCAGTAGATGTTCGTGATGTGGTAGTATCAGTAGATATTGGTTGCGTAGTAGTGTCACTAGATATTGGAGGACTGGAATTATCAGCAGATATAGTAGTAGTATCACTATAATTTGGATGACTAGACATATCTGTAGATGCTGGTAGAGTTGTAGTATCAATATAATTTGGATGACTAGAAATATCAGTAGATGTTTGCGGAGTTGTAATATCAGCAGATGTTGGTAGTGTAGTACTATTATTAGCTGTTAGTTGAATAGTAGTATCAGTAGATGTTGGAGGACTAGAAGTATCATCAGATGTTGGTAGAGTTGTAATATCAGTATACGTTGATAGAGTTGTAGCATCTGTAGATGATGGTAGAGTTGTAGTATCAGTAGAGGTTGGTGGAATGGTAGTATCAGTAGATGGTGGAGGACTAGAATTAGCAGCAGGTGTTGATAGAGTTGTAGCATCAGTATATGTTGGTAGAGTGTTAGTATGAATATATTTTGGTAGAGTTGTAGTATCAGTAGATGTTGGATGATTTGTAGTATCAGTAGATGTTGGTAGAGTAGTAATATCAGTAGCAGTTGGTATAGTTGTAGTATCAATAGATGTTGGATGACTAGAAATATCAGTAGATGTTGGTAAAGTAGTAGTATCGGTAGATGTTGGAGAACTAAAAGTATCAGTAAATATTTGCGGAGTTGTAGTATCAGCAGATGTTGGTAGGGTAGTACGATCAGTAGCTGTTGGTGGTAGTAAAGTTGTAGTATCAGTATACGTTGATAGCGTTGTAGCATCAGTCGGTGATGGTAGAGTTGTAGCATCAGTAGATGATGGTAAAGTTGTAGCATCAGTTGATGTTGGTAGAGTTGTAGCATCAGTAGATGATGGCAGTGATGTAGCATCAGTAGTTGTTGGTAAAGTTGTAGTATCAGTAGATAGTGGTAAAGTTGTAGAATCAGTAGATGATTGTAGAGTTGTAGCATCAGTAGATTTGGGAAAAGTAGTAGTATCAGTAGATGTTGGTATTGCAGTACTATCAGTAGATGTTGGAGGACTAGAAGTATCAGCAAATGTTGATATAGTTATGGCATCAGTAGATGTTGGTAGAGTGGTTGTATCAGTAGATGTTGGTATTGCTGTACTATCAGTAGATGTTAGTAGAGTGATAGCATCTGTAGATGATGGT
The DNA here is from genome assembly GCA_037043455.1 of Cyrtodaria siliqua. Taxonomy (NCBI): domain Eukaryota; kingdom Metazoa; phylum Mollusca; class Bivalvia; order Adapedonta; family Hiatellidae; genus Cyrtodaria; species Cyrtodaria siliqua. The sequence continues at coordinate 109,440 of JAWPHD010003611.1, read as the reverse complement.
AGAGTTGTAGCATCAGTAGATGTTGGTGGAATGGTAGTATCGGTAGATGGTGGAGAACTAGAAGTAGCAGTAGATCTTGATAGAGATGTAGCATCTGTATATGTTGGTAGAGGGGTAGTATCAGCGGATATTGGTAGAATAGTAGTATCAGTAGCTGTTGGATGACTAGAAGTATCAGTATATGTTGGTAGAGTAGTAATATCAATAGATGTTGGATGACTAGAAATATCAATAGATGTTGGTAAAGTAGTAGTATCGGTAGATGTTGGAGAACTAGAAGTATCAGTAAATGTTTGCGGAGTTGTAGTATCAGCAGATGTTGGTAGAGTAGTACTATCAGTAGGTGTTGGTGGTAGGAAAGTTGTAGTATCAGTATACGTTGATAGAGTTGTAGCATCAGCAGATGATGGTAAAGTAGTACTATCAATTGATGTTGGTAGAGTTGTAGCATCAGTAGATGATGGCAGAGTTGTAGCATCAGTAGATGTTGGTAAAGTTGTAGTATCAGTAGATGATGGTAAAGTTGTAGCATCAGTAGATGATGGTAGAGTTGTAGCATCAGAAGATGTTGGTAAAGTAGTAGTATCAGTTGATGTTGGTATTGCAGTACTATCAGTAGATGTTGGTGGACTAGAAGTATCAGCAAATGTTGATATAGTTATGGCATCAGTAGATGTTGGTAGAGTAGTAGTATCAGTAGATGTTGGTATTGCTGTACTATCAATAGATGTTGGTAGAGTTGTAGCATCGGTAGATGATGGTAGAGTTGTAGCATCAGTAGATGGTGGTACAGTTGTTGCATCAGTGGCTGTTGGTAAAGTAGTAGTATCAGTAGGTGTTGGTATTGCAGTACTATCAGTAGATGTTGGAGGACTAGAAGTATCAGCAGATGTTGATAGAGTTGTAGCATAAGTAGATCTTCGTAGAGTGGTAGTATCAGTAGATGTTGGTAGACTAGTAGTATCAGTAGAGGTTGGTAGAGTAGTTGTATCAGTAGCTGTTGGATAACTGAAAATATCAGTAGATGTTGGTAGAGTAATAGTACCATTAGATGATTGAGGACTAGAAGTATCTGTAGATGTTGGTGGAATAGTGAATGGTAGAATAGATGTTCGTGGAGTAGTAATATCAGCAGATGTTGGAGGACTAGAATTATCAGTAGATGTTGGTAGAATATGAGTATTAGTAGTTGTTGGTAGATTAGAAGCATCAGCATATGTTGGTAGGGTATTGGTATCAGTAGATGCTGATAGAGTAGTAGTATCAGTAGATGTTGAATGACTCGAAGTATCAGTAGATGTTGCTGGTGTAGTGGTATCATTAGATGTTGGTAGGTCAATAAAGTGTGATGTAGTAGAAGTAGCAGTATATGTTGGAGGATTAGAAATATTAGTAGATGTTGCTGGTGTAGTGGTATCATTAGATGTTGGTAAGGTATCTGTGGATGTTGGAAGACTAGAAATATCAATCAATGGTGGTGTAGTAGAAGTATCGGTATATGTTTGAGGACTAGAAGGGTCATTATAAGTCGGTGATGTAGTAGTATCAGTAGATGTTGGCAGAGTAGTAGTATCAGTAGATGTTGGCAGAGTAGTAGTATCAGTAGAAGTTGGTAGAGTAGTAGTATCAGTAGATGTTGGATGACTAGAAATATCAGTAGTTGTTGATAGAGTAGTAGTATCAGTAGATGATGGAGAACTAGAAGTATCAGTAAATGTTTGCAGAGTTGTAGTATCAGCAGATGTTGTTAGAGTAGTACTATCAGTAGCTGTTGGTGGAATAAGTGTATCAGCAGATGTTGGAGGACTAGAAGTATCAGCAGATGTTGGAGGACTAGAAGTGTTATTAAATGTTTGCAGAGTTGTAGTATCAGCAGTTGTTGGTAAAGTAGTTCTATCAGTAGCTGTTGGTGGAATAGTAGTATCGGTAAATGTTAAATGACTAGAAGTATCATCAGATGTTGGTAGAGTTGTAGTATCAGTATACGTTGATATGGTAGTACTAACAGTAGGTGTTGGAGGACTAGACGTATCAGCAAATGTTGATCGAGTTGTAGCATCAGTAGATGATGGTAGAGTTATAGTATCAGTTGAAGTTGGTATTGTAGTACTAACAGTAGGTGTTGGAGGACTAGACGTATCAGCAAATGTTGATTGAGTTGTAGCATCAGTAGATGTTCGTAATGTGGTAGTATCAGTAGATATTGGTTGCGTAGTAGTGTCACTAGATGTTGGAGGACTTGAAGTATCAGCAGATAGAGTAGTAGTATCACTATAATTTGGATGACTAGAAATATCTGTAGATGCTGGTAGTGTTGTAGTATCAATATAATTTGGATGACTAGAAATATCAGTAGATGTTTGCGGAGTTGTAATATCAGCAGATGTTGGTAGTGTAGTACTATCAGTAGCTGTTAGTTGAATAGTAGTATCAGTAGATGTTGGAGGACTAGAAGTATCATCAGATGTTGGTAGAGTTGTAATATCAGTATACGTTGATAAAGTTGTAGCATCTGTAGATGATGGCAGAGTTGTAGTATCAGCAGATATTGGTGGAATGGTAGTATCAGTAAATGGTGGAGGACTAGAAGTAGCAGCAGGTGTTGATAGAGTTGTAGCATCAGTATATGTTGGTAGAGTGTTAGTATCAATAGATGGTGGTAGAATTGTAGTATCAGTAGATGTTGGATGACTTGTAGTATCAGTATATGTTGGTAGAGTAGTAATTTCAGTAGCAGTTGCTATAGTAGTAGTATCAATAGATGTTGGATGACTAGAAATATCAGTAGATGTTGGTAAAGTAGTAGTATCGGTAGATGTTGGAGAACTAAAAGTATCAGTAAATATTTGCGGAGTTGTAGTATCAGCAGATGTTGGTAGAGTAGTACGATCAGTAGCTGTTGGTGGTAGTAGAGTTGTAGTATCAGTATACGTTGATAACGTTGTAGTATTAGTAGGTGATGGTAGAGTTGTAGCATCAGTAGATGATGGTAAAGTTGTAGCATCAGTTGATGTTGGTAGAGTTGTAGCATCAGTAGATGATGGCAGAGTTGTAGCATCAGTTGTTGTTGGTAAAGTTGTAGTATCAGTAGATGGTGGTAAAGTTGTAGAATCAGTAGATGATTGTAGAGTTGTAGCATCAGTAGATTTTGGAAAAGTAGTAGTATCAGTTGATGTTGGTATTGCAGTACTATCAGTAGATGTTTGAGGACTAGAAGTATCAGCAAATGTTGATATAGTTATGGCATCAGTAGATGTTGGTAGAGTGGTAGTATCAGTAGATGTTGGTATTGCTGTACTATCAGTAGATGTTGGTAGAGTTGTAGCATCTGTAGATGATGGTAGAGTTGTAGCATCAGTAGATAGTGGTGGAATGGTAGTATCAGTAGATGGTGGAGGACTAGAAGTAGCAGCAGATGTTGATAGAGCTGTAGTATCTGTATATGTTGGTATAGGGGTAGTATCAGCAGATATTGGTAGAATAGTAGTATCAGTAGCTGTTGGAGGACTAGAAGTATCATTATATGTTGGCAGAGTAGTAGTATCGATAGATGTTGGATGACTAGAAATATCAATAGATGTTTGCGGAGTTGTAATATCAGCAGATGTTGGTAGAGTAGTACTACCAGTAGGTGTTGGTGGTAGGATCGTTGTAGTATCAGTATACGTTGATAGAGTTGTAGCATCAGCAGATGATGGTAGAGTTGTAGCATCAGTAGATGATGGTAAAGTTGTAGCATCAGTTGATGTTGGTAAAATTGTAGTATCAGTAGATGATGGTAAAGTTGTAGCATCAGTAGATGATGGTAGAGTTGTAGCATCAGTAGATGTTCGTAAAGTAGTAGTATCAGTAGATGTTGGTATTGCTGTACTATCAGTAGATGTTGGTAGAGTTGTAGCATCGGTAGATGATGGTAGACTTGTAGCATCAGTAGATGTTGATAGAGATGTCGGTATTGCAGTACTATCAGTAGATGTTGGTGGACTAGAAGTATCAGCAAATGTTGATATAGTTATAGCATCAGTAGATGTTGGTAGAGTAGTAGTATCAGTAGATGTTGGTATTGCTGTACTATCAGTAGATGTTGGTAGAGTTGTAGCATCGGTAGATGATGGTAGAGTTGTAGCATCAGTAGATGGTGATAGAGTTGTTGCATCAGTGGCTGTTGGTAAAGTAGTAGTATCAGTAGGTGTTGGTATTGCAGTACTATCAGTAGATGTTGGAGGACTAGAAGTATCAGCAGATGTTGATAGAGTTGTAGCATCAGTAGATCTTCGTAGAGTGGTAGTATCAGTAGATGTTGGTAGAGTAGTAGTATCAGTAGAGGTTGGAAGAGTAGTAGTATCAGTAGCTGTTGGATAACTGAAAATATCAGTAGATGTTGGTAGAGTAATAGTACCAGTAGATGATTGAGGACTAGAAATATCAGTAGATGTTGGTGGAATAGTGAATGGTAGAATAGATGTTGGTGGAGTAGTAATATCAGCAGATGTTTGTAGAATAGTACTATCAGTAGATGTTGGAGGACTAGAATTATCAGTAGATGTTGGTAGAATATGAGTATTAGTAGTTGTTGGTAGATTTGAAGCATCAGCATATGTTGGTAGGGTATTGGTATCAGTAGATGCTGATAGAGTAGTAGTATCAGTAGATGTTGAATGACTCGAAGTATCAGTAGATGTTGCTGGTATAGTGGTATCATTAGATGTTGGTAGGTCAATAAAGTGTGATGTAGTAGAAGTAGCAGTATATGTTGGAGGATTAGAAATATCAGTAGATGTTGCTGGTGTAGTGGTATCATTAGATGTTGGTAAGGTATCTGTGGATGTTGGAAGACTAGAAATATCAATCAATGGTGGTGTAGTAGAAGTATCGGTATATGTTTGAGGACTAGAAGGGTCATTATAAGTCGGTGATGTAGTAGTATCAGTAGATGTTGGCAGAGTAGTAGTATCATTAGATATTTGCAGAGTAGTAGTATCAGTAGATGTTGACAGAGTAGTAGTATCAGCAAAAGTTGGAGGATTAGAAATATCAGTATATTCTGTTGGAGTAGCGGTTTCAGTAGATGTTGGTAGAAATATAGCGTCAGTAAATGTTGGAGAACTAGAAGTATGAGTATATGTTCGTAGAGTAGTTATATCAGTAGATACTGGTAGAGTAATACTATCGGTAGAAGTAGTAATTGTATCAGTAAATGTTGACAGAGTGGTACTATCAAAAGATATTGATGGGGAAGTCGTATCGGTAGATTTTGATGAAGTAGGGGTATCAATAAAAGTTGGTGGAGTAGTAACATCAGAATATGTTCGTGGAGTAGTAGTATCACCAGTAGGTGGTGGAGTTGTAGTGTCATTAGAAGCTGATGGACGATTAGTTTCATTATATGTTGTTGAAGTTGTAGGATCGTTATATGTTGGTGGAAAAGTGGTATCCGTAGATGGGGTTGGAGAAGTAGTATCAGCATATATTGATGCAGAAGATGTTGATGGAGTAACGGATTTTGTAGATGTATATGGATAAGTGGGATCAGTCGGTTTTGTAGTAGCATTAGTAGATGTTGATGGAATCGCAATACTAGTAGTTGTTAATGGTAACGGTATATCAGTAGATGTTCGTTGAGTAGTTATATCAGTCAGTGGTTGTATAATGATTGTATCCTTAGATGTTAAAGTAGTAGTGTAATCAGTATATATTGGTACAGTAGTAGTATGCTTTGATGTTAGTGGAGTAGTGGTATCATCATATGTTGATGGAGAAGTAATATCAGTAGATGTTGATGAAGAAGTAGTATCAGCAGATGTTGATTGCGTAGTGGTATCAGTATATGCTGATTGAATAGTAGCATCAGCATATGTCGTTGGAGTAGTGGTATCAGTAGATGTCGGTGGAGTAGTTGAACTAGTAGAGTGTGATTGAGTAGCGGTATCAGTATATGTTGACGGAGTAGTAGTATCAGTAGATGTTGACCACGAAGTAGTATCGGTAGATGTTGATGGAGTATTGATATACGTAGAAGTCTGTGGAGTAGTAGTTTCAGTAGATGTTGATGTAGAAGTGGTATCGGCAGATGTTAATGAAGCAGTATTAGTATTAGTAGATGTTAATAGAGTAGTGGTATCAATAGAAGGCGGTGGAGAACTGATATCAGTATACGTCGGTGGAGTAGTAGTATTAGTAGATATTGATGAATACATGTTATCAGTAGATGTATCTGAAGCAGCAGAAGTATCAGTAAAAGTTAATTGAGTAGTGATGTCAATAGAAGTAGGCAAATCAGTATTATCAATATATGTCGAAGGAGTCGTGGAAAAAGTAGATGATGGTGTAGCAGTTGTATCAGTAGAGGTTGACACAAATGTGGTATCAGTATATATTGACGAAGTGGTGGTATCAGTAGATTTTGATGAAGCAATACTAGTGTCAATAGATGTTGATAGAGAAATTGTATCAATATATGTTGGTGGAGCAGTAGTAGTATCTGTAGATGTTGATGTCAACGTGGTATAGTCAGATGTTGATGAAACAGTAGTAGTATCAGTAGATGTTGATGGAGAAATGGTATCAATAGAGAAAGTTTGAGAAGTGGTATCAGTAAATGTCGGTGGAATAGTTGTAGTATAAGCAGATGTTGGTGGAGAAATTGTATCGGTATATGTTGATGAAGCAGTCGTAGTATCAGTCGACGTTGATGTAGAAGTGGTATCAAGAAAACTTGGTGGAACGGTAGTAGTGTCAGTAGATGTTGAAGAAATAAAAGTATCGATATATGTCGGAGGAGTAACTATATCCGTAGATGTCGGTGGGAAACTGGTATCTGTAGATGTTGATTGAGAAATGATATCTGGAACATTTGGTGGAATAGTAGTAGTGTCAATAAATGTTGATGACATCGTAGTATCAATATATGGCAGTGGAGTAGTTGTATCAGTAGATGTCGGTGAAGTAGTAGTATCAGTAGATGTTGATGGAGTAGTGGTTTCAATATATGTCAGCGGAGTAGTTGTATCAGTAGATGTCGGTGAAGTAGTAGTATCAGTAGATGTTGATGGAGTAGTGGTTTCAATATATGTCAGTGGAGTAGTTGTATCCGTAGATGTCGGTGAAGTAATAGTATCAGTATATGTTGATGGAGTAGTGGTAACAATAGATGTCAGTTGAGTAGTTGTATCAGTAGATGTCGGTGAAGTAGTAGTATCAGTAGATGTTGATGGAGTAGTGGTTTCAATATATGTCAGTGGAGTAGTTGTATCCGTAGATGTCGGTGAATTAGTAGTATCAGTATATGTTGATGGAGTAGTGGTTTCAGTATATGTCAGTTGAGTAGTTGTATCAGTAGATGTCGGTGAAGTAGTAGTAGTATCAGTAGATGTTGATGGCAAATTGATATCGGTTGATATTGATGAAGCAATTGTTGTATCGTAAGGTGTTAGAAGAGAAGTGGTATCAGTAGATGTTGATGGAGTAGTTGTATCAATATATGTCGCTGGAGCAGTCGTATTAGTATATGTCGATGGAGTAATGGCATCCGCATATGTTGGTGGATTAGTGGTACCAGTAAATGCTGACGGAGTACTGAAATCTGTATATGTCGATAAAGCAGCAGTAGTATCATTAGATGTTAGAGGAGACGTGGTGTCGGTAGATGTAGTTTTATCAGTGGCTATTGATAGAGTTATATCAGTAGATGTTGATGCAGTTGTGGTATTAATAGGTTTTGTTGAAGTAATAATAGACGTTATATCAGTGTATGGTAATAAGGTAGAAGTATCCGTTGATGTTGAAGCAATAGTGGTGTCAATGGATGTTGGTGGATAAGTAGTATCAATAGCCGTTGGTGAAGTTGTAGTATCAGTATATTTCGATGCTGTAGTAGTATCAGTAAATGTTGATACAGTATTGGTAATGGTAGATGTTAAAGGAGTATTGGTATCAATATAACCAGATGTAATATCAGTAGATGCTAATACGTTAGAAGTGTCCGTAGTTGTTGATGCAGTCGTGGTATCAGTATATTTTGGTGGAGTAGTTGTATCAGTAGAAGTTGACATATAAGTAGTATAAGTAGATGTTGATAGAGTAATCATAACAGTAGATTTTGATGGAGTAGTTGAAACAGTAGATATTGTTTGAGAAGTAGTATCAGTATATGTTGGTGACAGAGTAGTATCAGCTGAGGTTGGTGGCGTAATAGTATATGTATACCTTGGTGGTGTAGTAGCATGAGCAGCCGTTGGTGGAGTAGTATCATCAGTAGATGTTGGTGGAGTAGTAGCATCAGCAGATGTTGGTGGTGTAGTAGCATCAGCAGATGTTGGTGGAGTAGTAGCATAAGTAGATGTTGGTGGAGTAGTAGCATCAGTAGATGTTGGTGGAGTAGTAGCATCAGTAAATGTTGTTGGAGCAGTAGAATCAGTAGATGTCGGTGGAGCAGTAGCATCAGTAGATGTTGGTGCAGCAGTAGCATCAGCAGACGTTGGTGGAGCAGTAGCATCAGCAGACGTTGGTGAAGCAGTAGCATCAGCAAGAGGAGGAGTAGAATTAGTAGATGTTGGTGGAGTAGTAGCATCAGTAGATGTTGGTGGAGTAGTAGCATCAGTAGATGTTGGTGGTGTAGTAGAATCAGTAGATGTTGGTGGAGCAGTAGCATCAGTAGATGTTGGTGGAGTAGTAGCATCAGCAGATGTTGGTGGAGTAGTAGCATCAGCAGGTGTTTGTGGAGAAGTAGTATCAGGAGTTCTTGGTGGTGTGGTAGCATCAGTAGTTGTTGGTGGTGTGGTAGCATCAGTAGATGTTGGAGGTGTGATAGCATTAGTAGACGTTGGTGGTGTAATAGCATCATCAGACGTTGGTGCAGTAGTAGCATCAACAGATGTAGGTGGTGTAGTAGCATCAGTAGATGTTGGTGGAGTAGTAGCATCAGCAGATGTTGGTGGAGTAGTAGCATCAGCAGATGTTGGTGAAGTAGTAGCGTCAGTAGACGTTGGTGGATTAGTAGCGTCAGTAGACGTTGGTGATGTAGTAGCGTCAGTAGACGTTGGTGGAGTAGCAGCGTCAGTAGATGTTGGTGTAGTAATAGCATCAGTAGATGTTGGTGGAGTAGTGACATCAGTAGATTTTGGTGAAGAAGTATCATCCGTAGATGTTGGTGGAGTAGTAGCATCAGCAGATGAAGGTGGAGTAGTAGCATCAGCAGTTGTTGGTGTTATAGTAGCATCAGTAGATGTTGGTGGTGTAGTAGCATCAGTATATGTTGGTGGAGTAGTAGCATCAGCAGATGTAAGTGGAGTAGAAGCATCGGCAGATGTTGGTGGAGTAGTAGCATCAGCCGATGTTGGTGGAGTAGTAGCATCAGTAGATGTAGGTGGAGTAGTAGCATCAGTAGATGTTGGTGCAGATGTTGGTGGAGTAGTAGCATCAGTAGATGTTGGTGCAGATGTTGGTGGAGTAGTAGCATCAGTAGATGTTGGTGGAGTAGTAGCTTCAGCAGATGTAGGTGGTGTAGTAGCATCAGTTGATGTTGGTGGAGTAGTAAAATCAGTAGATGTTGGTGGAGTAGTAGCATCAGCCGATGTTGGTGGAGTAGTAGCAGCAGCTGATGTGGGTAGAGTAGTAGCATCAGCAGATGTGGGTGCAATAGTAGCATCAGTAGATGTTGATAGAGTAATCATAACAGTAGATTTTGATGGAGTAGTTGAAACAGTAGATGTTGTTTGAGAAGTAGTATCAGGATATGTTGGTGTATAAGTAGAATTAGTTAATGTTGATAGAGTAGTGTTATCAGTATATGTTGGTGACAGAGTAGTATCAGCTGAGGTTGGTGGCGTAATAGTATATGTATACCTTGGTGGTGTAGTAGCATCAGCATCCGTTGGTGGAGTAGTAGCATCAGCAGATGTGGGTGGTGTAGTAGCATCAGCAGATGTTGGTGGAGTAGTAGCATCAGTAGATGTTGGTGGAGTAGTAGCATCAGTAGATGTTGGTGGTGTAGTAACATCAGTAAATGTTGTTGGAGCCGTAGAATCAGTAGAATTTGGTGGAGTAGTAGCATCAGTAGACGTTGGTGCAGCAGTAGCATCAGCAGATATTGGTGGAGCAGTAGCATCAGCAGACGTTGGTGAAACAGTAGCATCAGCAGGAGGAGGAGTAGCATTAGTAGATGTTGGTGGAGTAGTAGCATCAGTAGATGTTGTTGGAGTAGTAGCATCAGCAGATGTAGGTGGTGTAGTAGCATCAATAGATGTTGGTGGAGTAGTAGCATCAGCAGATGTTGGTGGAGTAGTAGCATCAGCAGATGTTGGTGAAGTAGTAGCGTCAGTAGACGTTGGTGGATTAGTAGCGTCAGTAGACGTTGGTGGTGTAGTAGCGTCAGTAGACGTTGGTGGAGTAGCAGCGTCAGTAGATGTTGGTGGAGTAATAGCATCAGTAGATGTTGGTGGAGTAGTGACATCAGTAGATTTTGGTGAAGAAGTATCATCAGTAGATGTTGGTGGAGTAGTAGCATCAGCAGATGTAGGTGGAGTAGTAACATCAGCAGTTGTTGGTGTTATAGTAGCATCAGTAGATGTTGGTGGTGTAGTAGCATCAGTATATGTTGGTGGAGTAGTAGCATCAGCAGATGTATGTGGAGTAGTAGCATCGGCAGATGTTGGTGGAGTAGTAGCATCAGCCGATGTTGGTGGAGTAGTAGCATCAGTAGATGTAGGTGGAGTAGTAGCATCAGTAGATGTTGATGCAGATGTTGGTGGAGTAGTAGCATCAGTAGATGTTGGTGCAGATGTTGGTGGAGTAGTAGCATCAGTAGATGTTGGTGGAGTAGTAGCTTCAGCAGATGTAGGTGGTGAAGTAGCATCAGTTGATGTTGGTGGAGTAGTAGAATCAGTAGATGTTGGTGGAGTAGTAGCATCAGCCGATGTTGGTGGAGTAGTAGCATCAGCTGATGTGGGTAGAGTAGTAGCATCAGCAGATGTGGGTGCAATAGTAGCATCAGTAGATGTTGATAGAGTAATCATAACAGTAGATTTTGATGGAGTAGTTGAAACAGTAGATGTTGTTTGAGAAGTAGTATCAGGATATGTTGGTGTATAAGTAGAATTAGTTAATGTTGATAGAGTAGTGTTATCAGTATATGTTGGTGACAGAGTAGTATCAGCTGAGGTTGGTGGCGTAATAGTATATGTATACCTTCGTGGTGTAGTAGCATCAGCATCCGTTGGTGGAGTAGTAGCATCAGCAGATGTTGGTGGTGTAGTAGCATCAGCAGATGTTGGTGGAGTAGTAGCATCAGTAGATGTTGGTTGAGTAGTAGCATCAGTAGATGTTGGTGGTGTAGTAACATCAGTAAATGTTGTTGGAGCAGAAGAATCAGTAGAATTTGGTGGAGCAGTAGCATTAGTAGACGTTGGTGCAGCAGTAGCATCAGCAGATGTTGGTGGAGCAGTAGCATCAGCAGACGTTGGTGAAACAGTAGCATCAGCAGGAGGAGGAGTAGCATTAGTAGATGCTGGTGGAGTAGTAGCATCAGTAGATGTTGGTGGAGTAGTAGCATCAGTAGATGTTGTTGGAGTAGTAGCATCAGCAGATGTAGGTGGTGTAGTAGCATCAGTAGATGTTGGTGGAGTAGTAGCATCAGCAGATGTTGGTGGAGTAGTAGCATCAGCAGATGTTGGTGAAGTAGTAGCGTCAGTAGACGTTGGTGGATTAGAAGCGTCAGTAGACGTTGGTGGTGTAGTAGCGTCAGTAGACGTTGGTGGAGTAGCAGCGTCAGTAGATGTTGGTGGAGTAATAGCATCAGTAGATGTTGGTGGTGTAGTGACATCAGTAGATTTTGGTGAAGAAGTATCATCAGTAGATGTTGGTGGAGTAGTAGCATCAGCAGATGTAGGTGGAGTAGTAACATCAGCAGTTGTTGGTGTTATAGTAGCATCAGTAGATGTTGGTGGTGTAGTAGCATCAGTATATGTTGGTGGAGTAGTAGCATCAGCAGATGTATGTGGAGTAGTAGCATCGGCAGATGTTGGTGGAGTAGTAGCATCAGCCGATGTTGGTGGAGTAGTAGCATCAGTAGATGTAGGTGGAGTAGTAGCATCAGTAGATGTTGATGCAGATGTTGGTGGAGTAGTAGCATCAGTAGATGTTGGTGCAGATGTTGGTGGAGTAGTAGCATCAGTAGATGTTGGTGGAGTAGTAGCTTCAGCAGATGTAGGTGGTGTAGTAGCATCAGTTGATGTTGGTGGAGTAGTAGAATCAGTAGATGTTGGTGGAGTAGTAGCATCAGCCGATGTTGGTGGAGTAGTAGCATCAGCTGATGTTGGTAGAGTAGTAGCATCAGCAGATGTGGGTGCAATAGTAGCATCAGTAGATGTTGATAGAGTAATCATAACAGTAGATTTTGATGGAGTAGTTGAAACAGTAGATGTTGTTTGAGAAGTAGTATCAGGATATGTTGGTGTATAAGTAGAATTAGTTAATGTTGATAGAGTAGTGTTATCAGTATATGTTGGTGACAGAGTAGTATCAGCTGAGGTTGGTGGCGTAATAGTATATGTATACCTTCGTGGTGTAGTAGCATCAGCATCCGTTGGTGGAGTAGTAGCATCAGCAGATGTTGGTGGTGTAGTAGCATCAGCAGATGTTGTTGGAGTAGTAGCATCAGTAGATGTTGGTTGAGTAGTAGCATCAGTAGATGTTGGTGGTGTAGTAACATCAGTAAATGTTGTTGGAGCAGTAGAATCAGTAGAATTTGGTGGAGCAGTAGCATTAGTAGACGTTGGTGCAGCAGTAGCATCAGCAGATGTTGGTGGAGCAGTAGCATCAGCAGACGTTGGTGAAACAGTAGCATCAGCAGGAGGAGGAGTAGCATTAGTAGATGCTGGTGGAGTAGTAGCATCAGTAGATGTTGGTGGAGTAGTAGCATCAGTAGATGTTGGTGGTGTAGTAGTATCAGTAGATGTTGGTGGAGTAATAGCATCAGCAAATGTTGGTGGAGTTGTAGTATCAGCAGTTGTTGGTGGTGTGGTAGCATCAGTAGATGTTGGAGGTGTGATAGCATTAGTAGACGTTGGTGGTGTAGTAGCTTCAGCAGATGTTGGTAGAGTTGTAGCATCAGCAGATGTAGGTGGTGTAGTAGCATCAGTAGATGTTTGTGGAGTAGTAGCATCAGCAGATGTTGGTGGAGTAGCAGCGTCAGTAGATGTTGGTGAATTAGTAGCGTCAGTAGACGTTGGTGGTGTAGTAGCGTCAGTAGATGTTGGTGGAGAAATAGCATCAGTAGATGTTGGTGGAGTAATAGCATCAGTAGATGTTGGTGGAGTAGTGACATCAGTAGATTTTGGTGGAGAAGTATCATCAGTAGATGTTGGTGGAGTAGTAGCATCAGCAGATGTAGATGGAGTAGTAGAATCAGCAGATGTTGATGTTATATTAGCATCAGTAGATGTTGGTGGCGTAGTAGCATCAGAAGATGTTGGTGGAATAGTAGCATCAGCAGATGTAGGTGGAGTAGTAGCATCAGTAGATGTTGGTGGAGTAGTAGCATCAGCCGATGTTGGTGGAGTAGTAGCATCAGTAGATGTAGGTGGAGTAGTAGCATCAGTAGATGTTGTTGCAGATGTTGGTGGAGTAGTAGCATCAGTAGATGTTGGTGGAGTAGTAGCATCAGTAGATGTTGGTGGAGTAGTAGCATCAGTAGATGTCGGTGGAGTAGTAGCTTCACCAGATGTAGGTGGAGTAGTAGCATCAGTTGATGTTGGTGGAGTAGTAGAATCAGTCGATGTTGGTGGAGTAGTAGCATCAGCCGATGTTGGTGGAGTAGTTGTATCAGCAGATGTGGGTAGAGTAGTAGCATCAGCAGATGAGGGTGCAATAGTAGCATCAGTATATGTTGGTGGAGTAGAAGCATCAGCAGATGTTGGTGGTGTAGTAGCATCAGCAGATGTTGGTGGAGTAGTAGCATCAGCAGATGTAGGTGGAGTAGTAGCATCGGTAGATGTTGGTGGAGTAGTAGAATCAGTAGATGTTGGTGGAGAAGTAGCATCAGCCGATGTTGGTGGAGTAGAAGCATCAGCAGATGTGGGTGGAGTAGTAGCATCAGTAGATGTTGGTGGAGTAGTAGCATTAGTAAATGTTGGTTGAGTAGTAGCATCAGAAGATGTTGGTGGTGTAGTAGTGTTAGTAGATGTTGGTGGTGTTGTAGCTTCAGCAGACGTTGGTGGAGTAGTAGCATCAGCAGATGTAGGTGGAGTAGTAGCATCAGCAAATGTTGGTGGAGTAGTAGCATCAGCCGATGTTGTTGGCGTAGTATCAGCAGATGTGGGTGGAGTAGTAGCATCAGCAGATGTTGGCGGAGTACTAGCATCAGTAGATGTTGGTGGAGTAGTAGCATTAGTATATGTTGGTGGAGTAGTAGCATCAGCAGACGTTGGTGATGTAGTAGCATCAGAAGATGTTGGTGGTATAGCAGCATTAGTAGATGTTGGTGGAGTAGTAGAATCAGTAGATGTTGGTGGAGTAGTAACATTAGTAGATCCTGGTGAAGTAGTAGCATCAGTAGATGTTGGTGGTGTAGTAGCATCAGCCGATGCTGTTGGAGTAGTAGCATCGGCAGATGTGGGTGGAGTAGTAGCATCAGCAGATGTTGGTGGAGTAGTAGCGTCAGTAGATGTTGGTGGAGTAGTAGCGTCAGTAGATGTTGGTGGAGTAGTAACATCAGTATATGTAGGTGGAGTAGTAGCATCAGTAGATGTTGGTGGAGTAATAGCATCAGTAAATGTTAGTGGAGTAGTGACATCGGTAGATTTTGGTGGTGTAGTATCATCAGTAGATGTTGGTGGAGTTGTAGCATCAGTAGAAGTTGGTGGAGAAGTAGCATCAATGGATGTTGGTGGAGTAGTAGCATCAGTGGATGTTGGTGGAGTAGTAGCATCAGTAGATGTTGGTGGAGAAGTACCATCAGTCGATGTTGGTGGTGTAGTAGCATCAGTAGATGTTGGTGGAGTAGTAGCATCAGTAGATGTTGTTGGAGTATTAGCATCAGTAGATGTTGGTGGAGAAGTATCATCAGTAGATATTGTTGAAGAAGTATCATCAGTAGATGTCGGTGACGTAGTAATATCGGTATATGTTGGTGAGAGAATAGTTTCTGAAGTTGTGATAGCAGTAGATGTTGATGAAGAAATAGTATCGGTAGATAATGATGGAGTAAATGTAGCATCAGAAGATGTGGTGTCAGTAGGTCTTGGTGAAGTAGTAGTATTCGTTGTTGCAATATCAGTAAATATTGATGGAGTATAACTATCCATAGATGTTGATGAAGCACTGGTATCAGCAGATGTTGGTGGAGTAGTGATATTGGTAGATAATGATAATGTAGTCGTGTCGATAGCATTTAGAGGAGTATTTGTATTAGTAGTAGTATTATATGTTGGTAGAGTAGTGATTTCAGTATATGTTGTTGGAGTAGATTTATCTGTCGCTGTTGATAAAATAGTGGTATCAGTAGATGTTGGTTGAGTAGAAGTATCAGCAGCTATTGATGAAGTAGTGGTATCAGTGGATGTTTGTTGAGTAGTAGTATCAGTAAATGTGTATTGAGAAGTAGTATCAGTAGATTTAGATGGAGTAGTAATATCAGCCGATATTGATGGCGTAGTAAAATCAGTAGATGTATTTGCAGTAGTGGTATCAGTAAATGTTGCTGGAGTATTCCCATCCGTATGGGTTGATATAGTATTATTATCAGTAGATGTAGTAGTAGTGTCTGAGGATGTTGATGGAGAAGTAGTATCAGTAGATAATAATGGAGTAGTGTTATCAGTTGACAGAGTAGTGGTAGCTTTATGTGTTGTCTTAGTAGCAGTATCGGTAGATGTCGATGGAGTAATAGAATCAGTAGAGGTTGGAAGAGTATAGTTAGTTTCATTTGTTGTAAATATAGAAGTGACACCAGGGGATATTGATGGGGTTGTAGAATCAGTAGATGTAGAAGTAATCGTCGTATCTTTTGATATTGAAGGAGTATTTGTTTCAGTAGAACTTGACCGAATATTGTCAATATACGTTGTTGGAGTAGTGTTATCAGCAGATATTGATGGAATAGTGGTATCAGTTGTTGTCGATGGAACAGATGTATCTATAGAATTTTGTGGAGTTACTTTGTCAGTGGATGTAAGTAGATTATTGCTTTCTGTAGATATTAGTATTGTCGTAGTTTCAGCAGATGAGGCTGTTACGATGCCAGAAGATGTTGAAGGAGTGACACTATCTGAAGATACTGAAGGCGTCACCGTTTCAGTTGATATAGATGGAGTAGTTGTATCTATAAATGATGTTAAAATGGCGGTTATTGACGAGGTTGATAAAGTAGCAGTGTCAGTCGATATTGACAAAGTACTAATAGCAGTAGATGTTGCTGGAATCAAGGTATCTGAAGATGTCGACGGAGTTCCAGTTTCAGCAGATGTTGATGAAGTAATGCTATCGGAACTTCTTGATTGGGTAGCCGCAACTGTGGAAGATGAAAAGGTAACGATTTTAGAATATGTTGAGGTAGCATCGCTATCAATAAGTGTTGATGAAATATCGATATCTGTAGATGTCGACGGAGTAGCTATTTCAGTTGATATTGCCGGAACAATCGTATCAATAGATGTTTGTGGAGTCGCTATATCTGTAGATATTGATGTAGAAGAAATATCAGTAAAGTGAGCAGTTGAAGTAGTGGTTTCAGCAGGTGTTGTAATAGGGTCTCTAAAATGTTCTGGCGTAAATGTTTCATTAGTTTCTACTGGAGTTGTGATATCAGATCTTGATGGAGTAATGGTTTCTGTAGTTGATGATAGAATAACTGTTTCAGTAGAGGTCGAAGGAGTGACGGTTTCTGAAGCTATTGATTGGGCAACTGTTTCAACATACTCTGACGGAGATGTATCAGCAGATATTATTGGTACAACGGTTCCATTAGATGGTGATTTTGATGAAGAAACAATATCAGTAAATGTCGGGGGAGTTGACGATTTAATGCTATTAGTTGATGTTACAAGCATAACGGTTTCAGTAGTTGGTGATAAAGAGGAGTTTTCACTAATTGTTGATGGAGTAGTAGTATTGGTATTTGTAGATAGAGAAACTGTTTCAGTATTTGCTGATGGATTATATTCTTCAGTATATGTTGATGGAGTAGTGTTATCAGAATATATTGATATAGTAGTGGTGTCAGTAGATGTCGATGTATTAGAAGTACTAATAGACGTTGATAAAGAGGTAGTATCAGCAGCTGTTGCTGGAGAAGTGATACCAGAAGATGTTGATTGAGAAGCAGTATAATTATATGCAGACTGATATGTAATTTCAGTAGATATTGATGCAGTAGTGGTATCAGGAGATGTTGAATGATTAGGGGTATCATGAGATGTTGGTGACGTAGAGCCGTATGTATAATTGTACATAGTAGTGGTATGAGTAGATTTTGCTATAGTAGTAGTATCAGAATATGTTGATGGAGTAGTAGTATCAGTAGATGTTAATTGAGTAATGATATTACTATATGTTGATAGAATATAACTATCTGTATATGATGATGGAGTAGTTGTATCTGTAGTTATTGGAGGAGGAGTATAATCCGTGGATGTTGATGGAGAAGGAGTAGCTGTAGATGTTGGTGGAGTAGTGGTATCAATAGATGTTGTTAAGGTAGTGCTATCAGTTAATGCTGATGGAGAAGTGGTATCAGTATATGTTGATGAAGTAGTAGTATCTGTAGAGATTGGTGGAGTAGTAGTATCAAAAGAAGATGAATGAGTAACGAAATAAGTAGATGATGGTATAGCACTATTACTAGTAAATGTTGTAGTCGCAGTAGTATCTGTAGATGTTGTTGTCGCAGTAGTATCAGTAGATGTTGTTGTCGCAGTCATATCAGTAGATATTGGTGGAGCAGTAGTATCTGCAGATGTTGTTGTCGCAGTAGTATCAGTAGATATTGGTGGAGCAGGAGTATCTGCAGATGTTGTTGTCGAAGTAGCATCTGTAGATGTTGGTGGTTGCGCAGTAGTATCAACATATGTAAGTGTTGTTGTAGTATCATTATTTGTTGGTGGAGTAGTAGTATCAGTAGATGTTGGTGGATCAGTGGTATCAGTAGATGTTATTGGAGCAGTAGTATCAGTAGATGTTTGTGGTGCAAAAGTAGAAGTGGAAGTTGTTGTCGCAGTCGTATCAGTGGATATTGGAAGAGCAGTAGTATCTGCAGATGTTGTTGTCGCAGTAGTATCAGTAGATATTGGTGGAGCAGGAATATCTGCAGATGTTGTTGTCGAAGTAGCATCTGTAAATGTTGTTGGTTGCGCAGTAGTATCAACATATGTAAGTGTTGTTGTAGTATCATTAGTTGTTGGTGGAGTAGTAGTATCAGTAGATGTTGGTGGATCAGTAGTTTCAGTACATGTTGTTGGAGCAGTAGTATCAGTAGAAGTTTGTGGTGCAGAAGTATAAGTGGAAGTTGTTGTCGCAGTCGTATCGGTGGATATTGGTGGAGCAGTAGTATCTGCAGATGTTGTTGTCGCAGTAGTATCAGTAGATGTTGTTGTCGGAGTAGTATCAGTAGATGTTGTTGTCGCAGTAGTATCAGTAGATAGTGGTGGAGCAGTAGTATCTGCAGATGTTGTTATCGCAGTAGAATCAGTAGATATTGGTGGAGCAGTTGTATCTGCAAATGTTGTTGTCGCAGAAGTATCTGTAGATGTTGTTGTCGCAGTAGTATCAGTAGATGTTGTTGTCGCAGTAGTATCAGTAGATATTGGTGGAGCAGTTGTATCTGCAAATGTTGTTGTCGCAGTAGTATCTGTAGATGTTGTTGTCGCAGTAGTATCAGTAGATGTTGTTGTAGCAGTAGTATCAGTAGATATTGGTGGAGCAGTAGTATCTGCAGATGTTGTTGTCGCAGTAATATCTGCAGATTTTGTCGCAGTAGTATCTGCAGATGTTGTTGTCGCAGTAGTATCTGCTGATATTGGTGGAGCTGTAGTATCTGCAGATGTTATTGTAGCAGTAGTATCAGTAGATGTTGTTGTCGCAGTAGTATCAGTAGGTATTGGTGTAGCAGTAGTATTTGCAGATGTTGTTGTCGCAGTAGTATCAATAGATGTTGTTGTCGCTGTACTATCAGTAGATGTTTGTGACGCCGAAGTATCAGTGGAAATTGATGGAGTAGTAGTATCAGTAGTTGTTGATGATGGAGTAGCATCTGTCGATGTTGATGGTTGCGCAGTAGTATCAACATATGTAGGTGTTGTTGTAGTATCAATAGATGTTGGTGTAGTAGTATTATCATTAGATGTTGGTTGATTAGTAGTATCAGTAGATGTTGGTGAAGCAGTAGTATCAGTAGATGTTTGTGGTGCAGAAGTATGAGTGGAAGTTTTTGTCGCAGTCGTATCAGTAGATATTGGTGGAGCAGTAGTATCTGCAGGTGTAAGTGTTGTTGTAGTATCGTTAGTTGTTGGTGGAGTAGTAGTAACAGTAGATGTTGGTGGATCAGTAGTATCAGTAGATGTTGTTGGAGCAGTAGTATCAGTAGATGTGTGTGGTGCAGAAGTATAAGTGGAAGTTGTTGTCGCAGTCGTATCAGTGGATATTGGTGGAGCAGTAGTATCTGCAGATGTTGTTGTCGCAGTAGTATCAGTAGATATTGGTGCAGCAGTAGTATCTGCAGATGTTGGTGGTTGCGCAGTAGTATCAACATATGTAAGTGTTGTTGTAGTATCATTAGTTGTTGGTGGAGTAGTAGTATCAGTAGATGTTGGTGGATCAGTAGTATCAGTAGATGTTGTTGGAGCAGTAGTATCAGTAGATGGTTGTGGTGCAGCAGTATAAGTGGAAGTTGTTGTCGCAGTCGTATCAGTTGATATTGGTGGAGCAGTAGTATCTGCAGATGTTGTTGTCGCAGTAGTATCAGGAGATATTGGTGGAGCAGTAGTATAAGTAGATGTTGTTGTCGCAGTAGTATCAGTAGATGTTTGTGGTGCAGAAGTATGAGTGGAAGTTGTTGTCGCAGTCGTATCAGTAGATATTGGTGGAGCAGTAGTATCTGCAGGTGTAAGTGTTGTTGTAGTATCGTTAGTAGTTGGTGGAGTAGTAGTAACAGTAGGTGTTGGTGGATCAGTAGTATCAGTAGATGTTGTTGGAGCAGTAGTATCAGTAGATGTGTGTCGTGCAGAAGTATAAGTGGAAGTTGTTGTCGCAGTCGTATCAGTGGATATTGGTGGAGCAGTAGTATCTGCAGATGTTGTTGTCGCAGGAGTATCAGTAGATATTGGTGCAGCAGTAGTATCTGCAGATGTTGGTGGTTGCGCAGTAGTATCAACATATGTAAGTGTTGTTGTAGTATCATTAGTTGTTGGTGGAGTAGTAGTATCAGTAGATGTTGGTGGATCAGTAGTATCAGTAGATGTTGTTGGAGCAGTAGTATCAGTAGATGGTTGTGGTGCAGCAGTATAAGTGGAAGTTGTTGTCGCAGTCGTATCAGTTGATATTGGTGGAGCAGTAGTATCTGCAGATGTTGTTGTCGCAGTAGTATCAGGAGATATTGGTGGAGCAGTAGTATAAGTAGATGTTGTTGTCGCAGTAGTAGCTGCATTATATATTGTTGTCGCAGTAGTATCAGTAGATGTTTGTGACGCCGAAGTATCAGTGGAAGTTGATGGAGTATCAGTATAAGTAGTTGTTGATGGAGTAGCATCAGTAGATGTTGGTGGTTGCGCAGTAGTATCAACATATATAGGTGTTGTTGTAGTATCAACAGATGTTGGTGGAGTAGTAGTATCAGTAGATGTTGGTGGATCAATAGTATCAGTAGTTGTTGGTGGAGCAGTAGTATCAGTAGATGTTTGTGGTGCAGAGGTATGAGTGGAAGTTGATGTAGTAGAAGTATCTGTAGTTGTTAATGGGGTAGCATCCGTAGATGTTGTTGTCGCAGTAGTAGCTGCATATATTGTTGTCGCAGTAGTATCAGTAGATGTTTGTGACGCCGAAGTATCAGTGGAAGTTGATGGAGTATCAGTATCAGTAGTTGTTGATGGAGTAGCATCAGTAGATGTTGGTAGTTGCGCAGTAGTATCAACATATATAGGTTTTGTTGTAGTATCAACAGATGTTGGTGGAGTAGTAGTATCAGTAGATGTTGGTGGATCAGTAGAATCAGTAGATGTTGGTGGTTGCGCAGTAGTATCAATATATACTTGTTGCGCAGTAGTATAATTGGATGTTGATGAAGTAGTAATATTAGTAGATGTTGTTGTCTCAGTAGTATCAGTAGATGTTTGTGGTGCAGAAGTATCAGTGGAAGTTGATGGAGTATCAGTATCAGTAGTTGTTGATGGAGTAGCATCAGTAGATGTTGGTGGTTGCACAGTAGAATTAACATATGTAGGTGTTGTTGTAGTATCAATAGACGTTGGTGGAGAAGAAGTATCAGTAGATGTTAGTGGAGCAGTAGTATCAGTAGATGTTGGTGGAGCAGTAGTATCAGTAGCTGTTGCTGGAGCAGTAGTATCAGTAGATGTTTGTGGTACGGAAGTATCAGCAGTGGAAGTTGATGGAGTATCAGTATCAGTAGTTGTTGGTGGAGTAGCATCAGTAGATGTTGGTGGTTGCACAGTAGTATTAACATATGTAGGTGTTGTTGTAGTATCAATAGACGTTGGTGGAGAAGTAGTATCACTAGATGTTAGTGGAGCAGTAGTATCAGTAGATGTTGATGGAGCAGTAGTATCGGTAGATTTTGGTGGAGCAGTAGTATCAGTAGATGTTGGTGGTTGCGCAGTAGTATCAGTAGGTGTTTGTGGTGCAGAAGTATCAGTGGACATTGATGGAGTATCAGTATCAGTAGTTGTTGATGGAGTAGCATCAGTAGATGTTGGTGGTTGCACAGTAGTATTAACATATGTAGATGTTGTTGTAGTATCAATAGACGTTGGTGGAGAAGACGTATCAGTAAATGGAGCAGTAGTATCAGAAGATGTTGGTGGAGCAGTAGTATCAGTTACTGTTGCTGGAGCAGTAGTATCAGTAGATGTTTGTGGTGCGGAATTATCAGTGGAAGTTGATGGAGTATCAGTATCAGTAGTTGTTGATGGAGTAGCATCAGTAGATGTTGGTGGTTGCACAGTAGTATTAACATATGTAGGTGTTGTTGTAGTATCAATTGACGTTGGTGGAGAAGTAGTATCACTAGATGTTAGTGGAGCAGTAGTATTAGCAGATGTTGGTGGTTGCGCAGTAGTATCAGTAGGTGTTTGTGGTGCAGAAGTATCAGTGGAAATTGATGGAGTGGAAGTATCAATAGTTGTTGATGGAGTAGCACCAGTAGATATTGACAAAGTACTAATAGCAGTAGATGTTGCTGGAATCAAGGTATTTGAAGATGCTGACGGAGTTCCAGTTTCAGCAGATGTTGATGAAGTAATGCTATCGGAACTTCTTGACTGGGTAGCCGCATCTGTGGAAGATGAAAAGTTAACGATTTTAAAATATGTTGATGTAGCATCGCTATCAATAAGTACTGATGAAATATCGATATCTGTAGATGTCGACGGAGTAGCTATTTCAGTTGATATTGCCGGAACAATCGTACCAATAGATGTTTGTGGAGTCGCTATGTCTGTAGATGTTGATGGAGAAGAAATATCAGTAAAGTGAGCTGTTGAGGTAGTGGTTTCAGCAGATGTTGTAATAGTGTGTCTAAAATGTTCTGGCGTAAATGTTTCATTAGTTTCTAATGGAGTTGTGATATCAGATTTCGATGGAGTAACGGTTTCTGTAGTTGATGATAGAGTAACTGTTTCAGTAGATGTCGAAGGAGTTACGGTTTCTGAAGCTATTGATGGGGCAACTGTTTCAACATACTCTGACGGAGATGTATCAGCAGATATTATTGGTACAACGGTTCCATTAGATGGTGATTTTGATGAAGAAACAATATCAGTAAATGTCGGGGGAGTTGACGATTTAATGCTATTAGTTGATGTTATAAGCATAACGGTTTCAGTAGTTGGTGATAAAGAGGAGTTTTCACTAATTGTTGATGGAGTAGTGGTATTGGTATTTGTAGATAGAGAAACTGTTTCAGTTTTTGCTGATGGATTAGATTCTTCGGTATATGTTGATGGAGTAGTGTTATCAGAAGCTATTGATCTAGTAGTGGTATCAGTAGATGTCGATGTATTGGAATTACTTATAGATGTTGATAAAGAGGTAGTATCAGCAGCTGTTGATTGAGTAGTGATACCAGAAGATGTTGATTGAGAAGTAGTATCATTATATGTTGACTGAAATGTAATATCAGTAGATTTTGATGCAGTAGTGGTATCAGCAGGTGTTGAATGAATAGGGGTATCAGTAGATGTTGATGGTTTAGTGGTATCAATGGATCTTATTAAGGTAGTGCTATCAGTTAGTGTTGTAGTCGCAGTAGTATCAGTAGATGTTGTTGTCGCAGTAGAATCTGCAGATGTTGTTGTCGCAGTGGTATCTGCAGATGTTGTTGTCGCAGTAGAATCTGCAGATGTTGTTGTCGCATTAATATCAGTAGATATTGCTGTCGCAGTAGTATCAGTAGATGTTGTTGTCGCAGTAGTATCAGTAGATATTGGTGGAGCAGTAGCATCTGCAGATGTTGTTGTCGCAGTATTATCTGCAGATGTTGCTGTCGCAGTAGTATCAGTAGATGTTGTTGCCGCAGTAGTATTTGTAGATGTTGTTGCCGCAGTAGTATCAGTAGATGTTGTTGTCTCAGTAGTATCAGTAGATGTTGTTGTCGCAGTAGTATCAGGAGATGTTCGTGGAGCAGTAGTATCTGCAGATGTAGTTGGCGCAGTAGTATCCGTAGATGTTGTTGTCGCAGTAGTATCAGTAGATGTTGTTGTCGCAGTAGTATCTGTAGATGTTGTTGTCGCAGTAGTATCAGTAGATGTTGTTTTTTTACAGTAGTATCAGTAGATATTGGTGGAGCAGTAGTATCTGCAGATGTTGTTGTCGCAGTAATATCTGCCGATGTTGTTGTCGCAGTAGTATCTGCAGATGTTGTTGTCGCAGTAGTATCAGGAGATGTTGTTGTCGCTGTCGTATCAGTAGATATTGGTGGAACAGTGGTATCTGCCGATGTTGATGTCGCAGTAGAATCTGCAGATGTTGTTGTCGCAGTAATGTCAGTAGATATTGCTGTCGCAGTAGTATCAGTAGATAATGTTGACGCAATAGTATCAGTAGATATTGGTGGAGCAGTAGCATCTGCAGATGTTGCTGTCGCAGTACAATCTGCAGATGTTGCTGTCGCAGTAGTATCAGTAGATGTTGTTGTCGCAGTAGTATTTGTAGATGTTGTTGTCGCAGTCGTATCAGTAGATGTTGTTGTCTCAGTAGTATCAGTAGATGTTGTTGTCGCAGTAGTATCAGTCGATGTTCGTGGAGCAGTATTATCTGCAGATGTTGTTGGCGAAGTAGTATCCGTAAATGTTGTAGTCGCAGTAGTATCAATAGATGTTGTTGTCGCAGTCGTACCAGTAGATGTTGTTGTCGCAGTAGTATCAGTAGATATTGGTGGAGCAGTAGTATCTGCAGATGTTGTTGTCGCAGTAATATCTGCATATGTTGTTGTCGCAGTAGTATCTGCAGATGTTGTTGTCGCAGTAGTATCAGTAGATGCTGTTGTCGCAGTAGTATTTGTAGATGTTGTTGTCGCAGTAGTATCAGTAGATGTTGTTGTCTCAGTAGTATCAGTAGATGTTGTTGTCGCAGTAGTACCAGTAGATGTACCTGGAGCAGTAGTATCTGCAGATGTTGGTGTCGCAGTTGTATCCGCAGATGTTGTTGTCGCAGTAGTATCAGTAGATGTTGTTGTCGCAATAGTATCAGTAGATATTGGTTGAGCAGTTGTATCTGCAGATGTTGTTGTCTCAGTAATATCTGCAGATGTTGTTGTCGCAGTAGTATCTGCAGATGTTGTTGTCGCAGTAGTATCTGCAGATATTGGTGGAGCTGTAGTAACTGCAGATGTTGTTGTAGCAGTAGTATCAGTAGATGTTGTTGTCGCAGTAGTATCAGTAAATATTGGTGTAGCAGTAGTATCTGTAGATGTTGTTGTCGCAGTAGTATCAGTAGATATTGTTGTAGCAGTAGTATCTTGAGATGTTGTTGTCGCAGTAATATCAATAGATGTTGTTGTAGCAGTAGATGTTGGTGGTTGCGCAGTAGTAACTGCAGATGTTTTTGTCGCAGTAGTATCAGTAGAAGTTTGAGGAGCAGTAGTATCAGTAGATATTGGTGTAGCAGTAGTATCTGTAGATGTTGTTGTCGCAGTAGTATCAGTAGATATTGTTGTAACAGTAGTATCTTGAGATGTTGTTGTCGCAGTAGTATCAATAGATGTTGTTGTCGCAGTAGTATCAGTAGATGATTGTGACGCCGAAGTATCAGTGGAAATTGATGGAGTAGTAGTATCAGTAGATATTGGTGGCGCAGTAGTATCTGCAGATGTTGTTGTCGAAGTAGCATCTGTAGATGTTGGTGGTTGCGCAGTAGTATCAACATATGTAGGTGTGGTTGTAGTATCATTAGCTTTTGGTGGAGTAGTAGTATCAGTAGATATTGGTGGATCAGTAGTATCAGTAAATGTTGGTGGAGCAGTAGTATCAGTAGATGTTTGTGGTGCAGAAGTATGGGTGGAAGTTATTGTCGCAGTCGTATCAGTAGATATTTGTGAAGCAGTAGTATCTGCAGATGTTGTTGTCGCAGTAGTATCAGTAGATATTGGTGGAACAGTAGTATCAGTAGATGTTGGTGGAGCAGTAGTACATGCATATGTTGTGGTCGCAGTAGTATCAGTAGATGTTTTTGACGCCGAAGTATCAGTGGAAGTTGATGGAGTAGTGGTATCGGTAGTTGTTGATGGAGTAGCATCAGTAGATGTTGGTGGTTGCGCAGTAGTATCAACATATATAGGTGTTGTTGTAGTATCAATAGATGTTGGTGGAGTAGTAGTATCAGTAGATGTTGGTAGATCAGTAGTATCAGTAGATGTTGGTGGAGCAGTAGTATCAGTAGATGTGTGTGGTGCAGAAGTATGAGAGGAAGTTGATGTAGTAGAAGTATCTGTAGTTGTTAATGGGGTAGCATCAGTAAATGTTGGTGGTAGCACAGTAGTATCAATATATATTGGTTGCGCAGTAGTATAATTGGATGTTGATGGAGTAGTAATATCAGTAGATGTTGTTGTCTCAGTATTATCAGTAGATGTTTGTGGTGCAGAAGTATCAGTGGAAGTTGATGGCGTATCAGTAGCAGTAGTTGTTGATGGAGTAGCATCAGTAGATGTTGGTGGTTGCACAGTAGTATTAACATATGTAGGTGTTGTTGTAGTATCAATAAACGTTGGTGGAGAAGAAATATCAGTAGATGTTAGTGGAGCAGTAGTATCAGTAGATGTTGGTGGAGCAGTAGTATCAGTAGATGTTGGTGGTTGCACATTAGTATAAACATATGTAGGTGTTGTTGTAGTATCAATAAACGTTGGTGGAGAATAAATATCAGTAGATGTTAGTGGAGCAGTAGTATCAGTAGATGTTGGTGCAGCAGTAGTATCAGTAGATGTTGCTGGAGCAGTGGTATCAGTAGATGTTGGTGGAGCAGTAGTGTCAGTAGATGTTGGTCGAGTAGTAGTATCGGTAGATGTTTGTGGAGCAGTAGTATCAGTAGATGTTTGTGGTGCAGAAGTATCATTGGAAGTTGATGGAGTATCAGTATCAGTAGCTGTTGATGGAGTAGCATCAGTAGATGTTGGTGGTTGCACAGAAATATTAACATATATAGGTGTTGTTGTAGTATCAATAGGTGTTGGTGGAGAAGAAGTATCAGTAGATGTTGGTGGATCAGTAGTATCAGTAGGTGTTGGTGGAGCAGTAGCATCAGTAGATGTGTGTGGTGCAGAAGTATGAGTGGAAGTTGATGTAGTAGAAGTATCTGTAGTTGTTAATGGGGTAGCATCAGTAAATGTTGGTGGTAGAACAGTAGTATCAATATATATTGGTTGCGCAGTAGTATAATTGGATGTTGATGGAGTAGTAATATCAGTAGATGTTGGTAGATCAGTAGTATCAGTAGATGTTGGTGGAGCAGTAGTATCAGTAGATGTGTGTGGTGCAGAAGTATGAGTGGAAGTTGATGTAGTAGAAGTATCTGTAGTTGTTAATGGGGTAGCATCAGTAGATGTTGGTGGTTGCGCAGTAGTATAATTGGATGTTGATGGAGTAGTAATATCAGTAGATGTTGCTGTATCAGTAGTATCATTAGATGTTTGTGGTGCAGAAGTATCAGTGGAAGTTGATGGCGTATCAGTATCAGTAGTTGTTGATGGCATAGCGTCAGTAGATGTTGGTGGTTGCACCGTAGTATTCACATATGTGGTTGTTGTTGTAGTATCAATAAACGTTGGTGGAGAAGAAATATCAGTAGATGTTAGTGGAGCAGTAGTATCAGTAGATGTTGGTGGAGCAGTAGTATCAGTAGATGTTGCTGGAGCAGTGGTATCAGTAGATGTTGGTGGAACAGAACTATCAGTAGATGTTGGTGGAGTAGTAGAAGTATCAGTAGATGTTTGTGGTGCAGAAGTATCAGTGGAAGTTGATGGAGTATCAGTATCAGTAGTTGTTGATGGAGTAGCATCAGCAGATGTTGGTGGTTGCACAGTAATATTAACATATGTAGGTGTTGTTGTAGTATCAATAGATGATGGTGGAGCAGTAGTATCAGTAGATGCTGGTGGATCAGTAGTATCAGTAGATGTTGGTGGAGCAGTAGTATCAGTATCAGTATTTGTTGATGGAGTAGTATCAGTAGATTTTGGTGGTTGCACAGTAGTATTAACATATGTAGGTGTTGTTGTAATATCAATAGACGTTCGTGGAGAAGTAGTATCAGTAGATGTTAGTGGAGCAGTAGTATCAGTAGATTTTGGTGGAGCAGTAGTATCAGTAGATGTTGGTGGTTGTGCAGTAGTATCAATAGGTGTCTGTGGTGCAGAAGTATCAGTGGAAGTTGATGGAGTGGAAGTATCAATAGCTGTTGATGGAGTAGCATCAGTAGATATTGACAAAGTACTAATAGCAGTAGATGTTGCTGGAATCAAGGTATCTGAAGATGTTGACGGAGTTCCAGTTTCAGCAGATGTTGATGTAGTAATGCTATCGGAACGTCTTGATTGGGTAACCGCATCTGTGGAAGATGAAAAGTTAACGATTTTAAAATATGTTGATGTAGAATCGCTATCAATAAGTGTTGATGATATATCGACATCTGTAGATGTCGACGGAGTAGCTATTTCAGTTGATATTGCCGGAACAATCGTATCAATAGATGTTTGTGGAGTCGCTATGTCTGTAGATGTTGATGGAGAAGAACTATCAGTAAAGTGAGCTGTTGAGGTAGTGGTTTTAGCAGATGCTGTAATAGGTTCTCTAACATGTTCTGGCGTAAATGTTTCATTAGTTTCTAATGGAGTTGTGATATCATATATTGATGGAGTAACGGTTTCTGTAGTTGATGATAGAGTAACTGTTTCAATAGATGACGAAGGAGTGACGGTTTCTGAAGCTGTTGATTGGGCAACTGTTTCAACATACTCTGACGGAGATGTATCAGCAGATATTACTGGTTCAACGGTTCCATTAAATGGTGATTTTGATGAAGAAACAATATCAGTAAATGTCGGGGGTGTTAACGATTTAATGCTATTAGTTGATGTTACAAGCCTAACTGTGTCAGAAGTTGGTGATAAAGAGGAGTTTTCACTAATTGTTGATGGAGTAGTGGTATTGGTATTTGTTGACAGAGAAACTGTTTCAGTATTTGCTGATGGATGAGATAATTCAGTATATGTTGATGGAGTAGTGTTATCAGAACCTTTTGATCTAGTAGTGGTATCAGTAGATGTGGATGTATTAGAAGTACTAACATATGTTGATAAAGAGGTAGTATCAGCAACAGCTGCTGGAGTAGTGATACCAAAAGATGTTGATTGAGAAGTAGTATCATTATATGCTGACTGATATGAAATATCAGTAGATTTTGATGCAGTAGTGGTATCAGCAGGTGTTGAATGATTAAGAATATCAGGAGATGTTGTTGACGTAGAGCCGTATGTAGAATTGTACATAGTAGTGGTATAAGTAGATTTTGCTATTGTAGTAGTATCAGAAGATATTGATGGGGTAATAGTATCAGTAGATGTTAATGGAGTAATGGTATTACTATATGTCGATAGAATATAGCTATCTGTATATGATGATGGAGTAGTATTTGTAGAGATTGGTGGAGTAGTAGTTTCAAAAGAAGATGAATGAGTAACGAAATAAGTAGATGTTCGTATAGCACTAGTATTAGTAAATGTTGTAGTTGCAGTAGTATCTGTAGATGTGTTTGTCGCAGTAGTATCAGTAGATGTTGTTATCGCAGTTGTATCAGTATATATTGGTGGAGCAGTAGTATCTGCAGATGTTGTTGTCGCAGTAAACTCTGTGGAAATTGTTGTCGCAGTAGTATCAGTGGATGTTTGTGTCGTAGTAGTATCAGTAAATGTTGCTGTCACAGTAGTTTCAGTAGATCTTAGTGGAGCAGTATTATCAGTAGATGTTGTTGTCGCAGTAGTATCAGTAGATGTTGTTGTCTCAGTAGTATCAGTAGATGTTGTTGTCGCAGTAGTATCAGTAAAGGTTTGTGGCGCTGAATTATCATTGGAAGTTGATGTATTATCAGTATCAGTAGTTGTTGATGGCGTAGCATCGTTATATGTTGGTGGTTTCGCAGTAGTATCAACATATGTAGATGTTGTTGTAGTATCAATAGACGTTGGTGTAGAAGTAATGTCAGTAGATGTTGGTGGCGCAGTAGTATCAGTAGATGTAGGTGGATCAGGAGTATCGGTAGATGTTGGTAGAGTAGAAGTATCTATAAATGTTAGTGGTGCAGAAGCATCAGTGGAAGTTGATGGAGTATCAGTATCAGTAGTTGTTGATGGAGTAGCATCAGTAGATGTTGGTGGTTGCGCAGTAGTATTAACATATGGAGATGTTGTTGTAGTATCAATAGACATTGGTGGAGAAGTAGTATCAGTAGATGTTGGTGGAGCAGTAGTATCAGTAGATGTTGGTGGAGTAGTAGCATCACTTAATGTTGGTGGAGTAGTAGTATCAGTAGATGTTGGTGGAGAAATAGTATCAGTAGATGTTGGTGGAGCAGTAGTATCAGAAAAAGTTGGTGGAGCAGTAGTATCTGCCGATGTTGGTGGTTGCTCAGTAGTATCAACATATGTAGGTTTTGTTGTAGTATCAATAGTCGTTGGTGGAGCAGTAGTATCAGTAGATGTTGGTGGAGCAGTAGTATCAGTAGATGTTGGTGGAGAAATAGTATCAGTAGATGTTGGTGGAGCAGTAGTATCAGAAAAAGTTGGTGGAGCAGTAGTATCTGCCGATGTTGGTGGTTGCGCAGTAGTATCAACATATGTAGGTTTTGTTGTAGTATCAATAGTCGTTGGTGGAGCAGTAGTATCAGTAGATGTTGGTGGAGTAGTAGTATCAGAGGAAGTTGGTGGAGCAGTAGTATCTGCATATGTTGTTGATTGCGCAGTAGTATCAAGAAACGTAGGTTTTGTTGTAGTACCAATAGACGTTGGTGGAGATGTAGTATGAGTAAATGTTGGTGGAGCTGTTGTATCAGTATCTGTAGATGTTTGTGATGTAGAAGTATCAGTGGAAGTTGAAGGAGTGGAAGTATCAGTAGTTGTTGATGGAGTAGCATCAGGAGATGTTGGTGGTTGCGCAGTAGTATCAATATATATTGATTGCGCAGTATTATAATTGGATGCTGTTGTTGCAGTAGTATCAGTAGATGTTGTTGTCGCAGTAGTATCAGTAGATATTGGTGAAGCAGTCGTATCTGTAGATGTTGTTATCGCAGTAGTATCTGTAGATTTTGTTGTCGCAGTAGTAACAGTAGATGTTGATGGAGCAGTGGTATCTGCATATGTTGTTGTCGCAGTGGTATCTGCAGATGTTGTTGTCGCAGTAGTATCAGTAGATGTTATTGTCGCAGTAGTATCTATAGATGTTGTTGTCGCAGTAGTATCTGTATATGTTTGTGGATCAGTAGAATCAGTAGATGTTGGTGGAGCAGTAGTATCAGTAGATGTTGCAGAAGTATCAGTGGAAGTTGATGCAGTGGAAGTATCAGTAGTATCTGCAGATTTTGGTGGTTGCGCAGTAGTATCAACATATGTAGGTTTTGATGTAGTATCAATAGACGTTGGTGGAGATGAAGTATCAGTAGATGTTGGTGGAGCAGTAGTATCAGAATATGTTGGTGGATTAGTAGTATCAGTAGATGTTGCTGGAGCAGTAGTATCAGTAGATGTTGGTGGTGTAGAAGTATCAGTGGAAGTTGATGCAGTGGAAGTATCAGTAGTATCTGCAGATGTTGGTGGTTGCGCAGTAGTATCAACATGTGTAGGTTTTGCTGTAGTATCAATAGACGTTGGTGGAGATATAGTATCAGTAGATGTTGGTGGAGCAGTAGTAGCAGTATATGTAGATGTTTGTGGTGCAGAAGTATGAGTGGAAGTTGAAGGAGTGGTAGTATCATTATTTGTTGATGAAGTAGCATCAGTAGATGACGGTGGTTGCGCAGTAGTATCAATATATATTGGTTGCGCGGTAGTATAATTGGATGTTGATGAAGTAGTGGTATCAGTAGATGTTGTTGTCGCAATAATATCGGTAGATGACGTTGTCGCAGTAGTATCAGTAAATGTTTGTGGCGCTGAAGTATCATTGGAAGTTGATGGAGTATTAGTATCAGTAGTTGTTGATGGAGTAGCATCATTAGATGTTGGTGGTTGCGCAGTAGTATCGACATATGTAGGTGTTGTAGAAGTATCAATAGACGTTGTTGGAGAAGTAATCTCAGTAGATGTTGGTGGCGCAGCAGTATCAGTAGATGTTGGTGGATCAGTAGTATCGGTAGATGTTGGTGGAGTTGAAGTATCAATATATGTTTGTGGTTCAGAAGTATCAGTGGAAGTTGATGTAGTATCAGTATCAGTAGTTGTTGATGGAGTAGAATCAGTAGTTCTTGGTGGTCGCGCAGTAGTATTAACATATATAGGTGTTGTTGTAGTATCAACAGACGTTGGTGGAGAAGTAGCATCAGTAGATGTTGGTGGAGCAGTAGTATCAGTAGATGTTGGTGGAGTACTAGTATCAGTAGATGTTGGTGGAGAAATAGTATCATTAGATTTTGGTGGAGCAGTAGTATGAAAAGAAGTTGGTGGAGCAGTAGTATCTGCAGGTGTTGGTGATTGCGCAGTAGTATCAACAAATGTAGGTTTTGTTGTAGTATCAATAGACGTTGCTGGAGCTGTAGTATCAATAGATGATGGTGGAGCAGTAGTATCAGTAGATGTTGGTGGAGTAGTAGTATTAGTAAATGTTGGTGAAGTAGTAGTATCAGAAGAAGTTGATGGAGAAGTAGTATCTGCAGATGTTGGTGGTTGCACAGTAGTATCAACATATGTAGGTTTTGTTGTAGTATCAATAGACGTTGGTGGAGATGTAGTATGAGTAGATGTTGGTGGAGCAGTAGTATCAGTATCTGTAGATGTTTGTGGTGCAAAAGTATGAATGGAAGTTGAAGGAGTGGAAGTATCAGTAGTTGTTGATGGAATAGCATCTGTAGATGTTGGTGGTTGCGCAGTAGTATCAATATATGTTGATTGCGCATTATTAGAATTGAATGTTGTTGTCGCAGTAGTATCAGTGGATGTTGTTGTCGCAGTAGTAACAGTAGATATTGGTGAAGCAGTCGTATCTGCAAATGTTGTTGTCGCAGTAATATCTGTATATTTTGTTGTCGCAGTAGTAACAATAGATGTTGTTGTAGCAGTAGTATCAGTAGATGTTGGTGGAGCAGTAGTATCTGCAGATGTTGTTGTCGCAGTGGTATTTGCAGATGTTGTTGTCGCAGTAGTATCAGTAGATGTTGATGTCGCAGTAGTATCTGTAGATGTTGTTGTCGCAGTAGTATATGTAGATGTTGGTGGATCCGTAATATCAGTAGATGTTGGTGGAGCAGTAGTATCAGTAGATGTTGGTGGTGCAAAAGTATCAGTGGAAGGCGATGCAGTGGAAGTATCAGTAGTTGCTGATTGAGTAGCATCAGTAGATGTTGGTGGTTGCGCAGTAGTATCAATATATATTGGTTGCGCAATAGTATCTGTAGATGTTGTTGTTGCAGTAGTATCTGTAGATGTTGGTGGATCAATAGTATCAGTAGATTTTGGTGGAGCAGTAGTATCAGTAGATGTAAGTGGTGCAGAAGTATCAGTGGAAGTTGATGGAGTTGAAGTATCAGTAGTTGCTGATGGAGTAGCATCAGTAGATGTTGGTGGTTGCGCAGTAGTATCAATATATATTGGTTGCGCAGTATCGTAATTGGATGTTGTTGTCGCAGTAATATCAGTAGATGTTGTTGTCGCAGTAGTATCAGTAGATATTGTAGTAGCAGTAGTATCTGCAGATGTTGTTGTCGCCGTAGTATCAGTAGATGTTGTTGTAGCAGTAGTATCGGTAAATATTGGTGGTTCAGTAGTATCTGCAGATGTTGTTTTCGCAGTGGTATCTGCAGATGTTGTTGTCGCAGTAGTATCAGTAGATGTTGTTGTCGCAGTAGTATCTGTATATGTTATTATCGCAGTATTATCTGTAGATGTTATTGTCGCAGTAGTATCTGTAGATGTTGGTGGATCAATAGTATCAGTAGATGTTGGTGGAGCAGTAGTATCAGTAGATGTTTGTGGCGCCGATATTTGTGACGCCGAAGTATCAGTGGAAGTTGATGGAATAGTAGTATCAGTAGTTTTTGATGGAGTAGCTTCAGTAGCAGTTGGTTGTTGCGCAGTATTATCAATATATATTGGTAGCGCAGCAGTATTATTGGATGTTGATGAAGTAGTTGTATCAGCAGATAATGATGGAATAGCAGTATTAGTAGATGTTGATGAAGTCATAGTTTCAGTAAATGTTAATAAAGCAGAAATATGAAAAGATGCGGGCGGCGCAGTAGTATCTGTATATGTTAGTGGAGTAGTATTGTCAGTCAATGCTGCTGGAGTAGTAGTATCAGTGGATGTTGACTGACCAAATTTATAAGTAGATTGTGCAGTGGTGATATCAGTATCTGTTTTTGCAGTAGTAGTGTCAGCTGATGTTGACGGAGTAGTAGTATCAGTAGATGCTGTTGTAAAAGATTTATTCGTTGATGTCGATAGAGTAATAGAATCAGTAGGTTTCGGTGGTGTTGTGGTATCAGTAGATGTTGATGAAATAGTAATATCAGTAGATACTGGTTGAGTAGTAGTATAAGCAGATGTCGCTAGAGTAGTAGTATCAGTAGATGTTAATGTAGGAGTATTATTAGTAGATATTAATAGGACTGTAGTATCAGTAGATTTCGACGGGGTTTCGGTAGATATTGATGGAAAAACGTTTTCAGTAGTTGTTGATGAAGTAGTGGTATCAATATATGCTGTTTGTGTTGTGGTATCAGTAAATGTGGAAAGCTTAACTGTTTCAGAAGACGTTATTATATAAGAGATATTAGACAATGGTGTTGGAGTAACAGTATTAATATATGTTGATGACGTAGTAGTGTCACTATCTGTTACTGGAGTAGTATCATCAGTAGATGTTGATGGAGTAGCAGTATCAGTAGATACTCTTGGATTAATTGTATCAGTAGATATGCTGTTACTATATGGTGGAAGAGTACTGGTAACAGTATATGTTGAAGGAGTATTTGCTCCAGTGTAAATTGATTGAGTAATGGTATCAGTTGTTGTTGATGAGGATGGAAAGGTGGTATCTGTAGATTCTGTTGGAGTAACATTTTCAGTAGTTGTAAACAGAGCATTGCTTTCTGTAGACATTTCTGGTGTAATAGTTTTAGTTGATGATGTTGCAGTTATGATTTCAGAATATTTTGATGGAGTAGCTATATCTGAACGTAATGAAGATGTCACGGTTTCAGTAGATATCGATGGAGTAGATGTATGTATAACTGATGATAAAAAGTTGGTTACTGATGAGGTAGATAGAGTAGCAGTTTCAGTTGATAATGACAAAGTACTGGTATCAGTAGATGTTGCTGGAATCGCAGTATCTGCAGATGATGACGGAGTTCCAGTTTCAGCAGATGATGATTTAGTAATGGTATCAGTAGATCTTGTTTTGGTAGCGGTATCTGTGGATGATGAAAGAGTAACGATTTTAGAATATGTTAATGTAGTAGCGCTATTAATATATGTTGAAGAAAAATCCACAAATGCAGCTGTCGAAGGAGTAGCCACTTCAGTTGATATTAGTGTACTAGTGGTATCGGTAGATATTTGTGGAGTCATTGAATCTGTATATGATGATACAGAAGTAGTATCAATAAAGTGTGTTGTCGGGGTGGTGATTTCAATAAATGTTATCATTGTATTGGGGTCAGAAAACTGTGCTGATGTAACTTTTTCAGTAGTTGCTAACTGAGTTGTGATATAAGATGTTGATGGAGCAACGGTTTCCGTAGTTGTTGATAGACTAAGGTTTTCAGTAGAAGTTGGTGGTTCAAATGTTTCAGTAGATATTGCCGGAGATTTTGTATCAGTAGAATTTACTTGTATAACGGTTTCAGTAGATAGTGGTGGTGATGGAGAAATGGTTTCAGTAAATGTCGATTGAGTAAAAGTATGAGTAGTTGTTGACGAGTTAATGGTATTAGCTGATGTTACTGGCATACCAGTTGCAATATTTGGAGATAGAGATGTGATATCTGTAGTAGTATCAGCAGATGTTAATGGAGTAACGGTTTCTGTAGTTGTTAATAGGCTAGTGATATCAGAAAATGTTGTTGGATTTGGAGTATTAATAGATGTTGGTGGAGCAGTAGTGTCAGTAAATGCTGATACGGTGGCTGTATCAAATGTTGTAGTATCAGTAAATGTTGGTGGAGTAGTGATCTCAGCAGACATTGCTGGAGTAGCAGTATCAATTGATATTAATGGAATGGTAGTATCTCTAGATGTCAATGGACTGGTAATATCTGTAGATGTTGGTGGAGAAATAGTATCATTAGATGTCCTTGAAGAAGTACTATAAGCAGATGTCGGTGGAGAAGTATTATCAGTTATTGCTGATGGAGTAGTAGTAGTTGTAGATAATGGTTGAGTAGTGGTATAAGTAGATGTTGATACAGTAGTAGTGTCAGTAGATGTTGCATGAGAAGTAATATTAGTAGATGTTGATGGATAAACTGTATCAGTAGAGGTTACTGGAGTATTACTATCTGAATAACTTGACGTAGTAGTGGTATCAGAAGAAGATGATGAATTAGTAGTATCAGTAGAGTTTTGTGGAGTATTCGTATCAGTAGATATTTGAAGTATGGTAGTAAATGTAGATTTTGATGGAGTAGTAGTATCAGAATATGCTGATGCAGTATTTGTTTCATTAGATGCTGATGGAGTCGTGGAATCGGTAGATGTTGATGGCGTCGTAGTAGCATTATATGTTGATAAAGTAATGGTATCAGTAAATGTTGCTGGCGTCGTAGTATCGGTAGATACTGGTGAAGTATTAATATCAGTAGATTTGGACTGAGTAGTTGTATCGGTAGATTTTGATGGAGTATTTGTTTCATTAGATGCTGATGGAGTCGTGGAATCGGTAGATGTTGATGGCGTAGTAGTATCACTAGGTACTGGTGGAGTATTACTATCAGTAGGTGTTGATGGAGTTGTTGTATAAGAAGACAATGGTGTAGTAATAGTATCAGTGTATACTGATAGAGAAGAGGTGTCAGTAGATTTTGACTGAGTATTGATAGCAGTATATGTTGATAGAGTAGTGGTAGAGGTATATGTTGATGGTGTAGCGGTATCAGTAGATATTGGGGAAGCAGTGGTATCAGTTGATATTGGTGAACTAGTAATACCAGTAGATACTGGTGGAGTAGTAATACTAGTAGATGTTGGTGGATTATCAATACCAGTAGATATTGGTGGAGTAGTAATACCAGTAGCTGTCGGTGGAGTAGTAGTACCAGTAGATTTCGGTGGAGTAGTAATACCAGTAGATATTGGTGGAGTAGTAATACCAGTAGATATCGGTGGAGTAGTAATATCATAAGATAATGGTGTAGTAGTAATACCAGTAGATATTGGTGGAGTAGTAATACCAGTAGATATTGGCGGAGTAGTAGTACCAGTAGATACTGATGGGGTAGTAAAATCAGAATATACTGATGGAGTAGTAGTATATTGTGATTGAGTTTTTGAATCAGTAGCTGTTGATGGGGTAGTGGTATCAGAAGAGGTTGATGAAATAAAAGTATCGGGAAATTTTGATGAAGTACTAGTAGCAGCAGATGTAGGTATAGCAGTGCTAACAGCATGTGTTAATGGAGTATTAGTATCAGAATATATTGATGATGTAGTAGTATCAGTAAATGGTGGTGGAGTTACTGCATCAGTTGATGACGATGGAGTAGTTGTATCAGCAGATGTTGATGTAGCAATACTATTAGAAACTGTTAACGGAGTACTAGTATCTGAATATGCATATATAGCAGTTGTATCACTAGATGTTGGTAGTGTAAAGGTATCAGTATAGTTTGATGGAGGAGTGGTATCAGAAGAGGTTGATTGAGTAGTGTTATCAGTAGATGTGTGTGGAGTAGTAATATCGGTAGATGGTGTTAGAGTGGTGAAATCAGTATATGTTGGAGGAATATTTGTATTTATAGGTGTTAACAGAGCAGTGATATCATTAGGTCTCGATATAGTGGTAACATCAGTAGATGTTGATGAAGTAGATGTATCAGGAGATCTTGATGGGTTTGTGATATCAGTAGATACAGATGGATCATTGGTATCCGTAGATATCGATATAATAGTTGTATTGATATGTATAGATATAGTAGTTTTATCAGGTGGTGTTGATTGACTGGGAACAGTGTTGTCAATTGGTTTAGACGGAGTAGTAGTGTATGTAGATTTTGGTAAATTTGTTGTGTGTATTGTTGTTAGTGGAGTAAGAACAGCGGTGGATGTTGATTGATAAGTGGTATCAGTAGATGTTAATTCATTCTTAGTATCAACAGATGCTGAAGGAGTAATGTTATAAGTAGGTGTTAATGGATTAGTGGTAGCAATATATGTTGGTACAGTAGTGGTATCAGTAGAGATTTCTGGGCTAACCGTATCAGGAGATGTTGATGGATTGGTGGTTGTAGTAAATTGAGTCATTGTTTCAGCTACTGTAGATGTCACTGTCGTCATGGTTTCAGTAATTGATGATGTAGATGAGATATAATTAAATGTTGATTCAGTAGATATATCCGTAGATGTCGATGAAGTAGTGGTATCAGCAGATATTGGATGAGAAGAAATATCAGAAGAGGTTGATGGAGTAGAAGTTTCAATAGATAATAGATGGAAAAGTAGTATCAGTAAATGTTGGTGGATTAGTGGTATCAGAAGATGTTGGTGGATTATATGTATCAGTAGGTCGGTTGTCGGTAGATACTAATGGTGTAGTTGCATCAGTAAAAGTTGATGAATTAGTGGTATCAGTGGATATTGGTTGAGTAGTAGTATCAGTAGATGTATATGGAGAAGTAATATCCGTAGATATGTATGGAGAAGTAATATCAGTAGATGTGTATGGAGAAGTAATATCAGTAGATTTAAATGGAGTAGTAATATCAGTAGAAATTGATGGCGTAGTAGAAGCAGTAGATCCTAATGGTGTAGTTGTATCAGCAGAATTTGATGAAGGTGTGGTATCAGCGGGTGCTGTTTGAGTAGTAGTATCAGTAGATTTAGTTGGAGTAATAGTATCAGTATAGGTTGATGGAATTGTATAATCGGTAGGTGTTGATGGTGTAATGATATCAGTATACTTCGAGGGAGTAGTAGTATTAATAGATGTTGATGAAAAAGTGCTTTCTATAATATATGATAGAGTGACTGATTCAGTAGTTATAGAAGGAGTATGTTTTTCTGTTGCAATTGACTGAGTAGTAGTAGCAGTTGTTGTTGAAATGAGAACGTTATTTGTAAATGTTGAAGGAGTAACAGTTTCAGTAGATGTAAGTCGAGCATCGCTTTCTGTAGATAGTATTGGAGTAAAATATATATTTGATGAGGATAACGTAATGATATCTGAAGGTGTTAATGGAGTAGAAATATCTGGAAATATTGAAGGAGTCACGGTGACCGTTGATATAGAAGGAGTAGACGTATATGTAGATGATGGTAAACTGGTGGTAGTTGAAATTGATATAGTAGCTGTTTCGGCTGATACTGACGATGTACTTATATCAGTAGATGTTGCTGGATTTGAGGTACCTGCAGATGTTGACACAGTGTCAGTTTCAGTAGTTGTTGATGTGGTAATTGTATCAGTAGGTCTTGGTCGGGTTGCGGCATCTGTGGACAATGAAAGAATAACGGTTTGAGTATATTCTGATGAAGTTGGTGTTGAAGAACAATTGGTATATGTTGGTGTCGATCGAACTATTTCTCTTGATATTGACATAATAGTGATATTAAGAGATATTTGTGGAGTTGATTTTTCGGTAGATGTTGATGGAGATGTTGTTTTCGCAAATGTAGTGGGCTTAAACAAATATCGGTGGATCATTTGGTGTTGCAGATAATGTAAGTGTTGTTGAGTTTAAAGTTGTAAGTGACTATATAGTTATAAAAACAATGATTTGTTTGCAACAGTCGTCGTCTCTGGTGATGTGGCTGATGATGCAGAAGTTGCTGTGTTTATCGATAAAGGGAATCCAGTACTTGTTTTGTTTGGTGTGTCTACAGAGGTCTGAGTCGTTGAGACTCTATGGATCTACACGATT
The DNA here is from genome assembly GCA_037043455.1 of Cyrtodaria siliqua. Classification (NCBI taxonomy): domain Eukaryota; kingdom Metazoa; phylum Mollusca; class Bivalvia; order Adapedonta; family Hiatellidae; genus Cyrtodaria; species Cyrtodaria siliqua. Next base: position 69,444 of record JAWPHD010003611.1, on the reverse strand, counting down.
TTGTGCCGATAGATGTAGCGTATTTGTTTCAGCATTTGTAGTGGTGATTCGCCGAAAGATGTGGATTATTCGTTAATGTTGCAGATGAAACTGATGAAGTTATGTCTAAAGATTTGGTGGATTAAGTAGATGTTACCGCAGTTGAAGCGATGGATGTCTGTATCTCAGTGGATGATGTTGTAAAGTATGTGTTTTTTGTCCGTGGGTTTAGGGTATTCAATAATCGTTTCCGCATTTGAAATCGTCGATGTGTCAACGTATATCGATATCTCTTTGGATGGTGTAAATATGAATAATTGTGCCTAAATATAAATACAATTCATTAGCTTTGCACGCAATTGATATGGTTTGATGTGGTCGATTCGTCTTCATGCGTCCATGATGCAAATTGTGGAAATATGAGAGTCTAAAGCGATGAACAATACTGAATTGTTTAATTGTTGTTGTATCTATTATTAATAACATGAATGAATAAGAGTAGTTCTTTCAATATGCGAAAGCAAAATCAATCTCAGGACAAATGTTTTAAAAGCCTTCAATCGTGGCTTTTTTAAACTGCCAGTATAAAAATTGGTCAATATTGACAATAAAATTCAGCCAATTTCTTCAGTTATTTTTATGACACAAGTCACTTAATCCCACAATCTCTAAAAGAAAACGAGAAGTACTGTTATCACTGAAGGTGATTATTTACCTCACAAATGCAATAAATCGACAAGCCATTTTTACTATGACAAATGGCAAATAACTATGTATGGCATTCGTGGAGGCGCTACAGAATTGTGTCACTAACATTTGAATTTGACTCTGATTGTATATACCAAGTTTCAAACGATTATCTTGAAACTTTGCTCCACAACATTTCCTCTGCTTAAATTCAAAAATTCCCCAGGCAATAATGTTGAACCGCATGACATTAACTGAAGCAGACCAATATTGTGTTACGCACATCAACATATGCTGTCAATTATGTATGCCGTATTTCAGACCAATATCTCGAAAATGGTTGAAGAAGTTTGCTCCGCAACATGGCTTGAGCAAAATAAAATGACTTCAGTTAAGTCCAAGGGCAATAACTCTGCAAGGCATAAACTGAGCCTCACCAAATTTGTGTCACGCACATCTCCACTTTATGGCGATCTTATATTTCAAACCAATATCTTGAAAACTGTTGACGTAGTTTGCTCCGCAACATGGCTTGGGCGAAATAAAGTGACTTCAGTTAAGTCCAAGGGCAATAACTCTGCAAGGCATAAACTGAGCTGCACCAAATGTGTGTCCCGTACACCTCCACTTTATGTCGATCATGTATTTCAAACCAATATCTTGAAAACTGTTGAAGTAGTTTGCTCCGCAACATGGCTTGAGCGAAATAAAGTGATTTCAGTTAAGTCCAAGGGCAATAACTCTGCGAGGCATAAACTGAGCCGCACCAATTTTATGTCACGCACACCGCCACTTTATGTCGATCATGTATACTAAGTTTGAAACCAATATCTCGAAAACTGTTGAAGTAGTTCGATCCACGAAATTACTAATACTAAATACAGTGTTTTGACACATCTACACTAGATGATGATCATGTATACCAAGTTGAAACCAATATCTCGACAACTGTTGAACTAGTTCGCTCCACAAGATTGCTAAAACTAAAAACAGTGTTTTGACACATCTACACTTGATGATGACCATGCATATCAAGTTTCAAGACAATATCATTAAAAATGTAGAAGTAGTTAACTCCACAAAGTTGCTGCAACAGAGGACCGACCTACCGACCGACTGACCAACAAACGCCCGCCATGATCTTCCAGTATACCTCTTCTTAAACTTCGTCTGTGGAGGTATATATAAAAGCAAGGGTTTCTGCGTTTTGTTCTAGGAAAGGGCAGTTTACCCGAATTCAACAATTACATTTCTAGACTCAAGTCTTATTTAATTGTAATTTCGAAAACTACTTTGAACGGATATTTAATATGAGTTCACTACCTAGATTAATTAACTTCATCCCAGTCTTCACCAAGCTGTTCCAGCATTCATATATTGCAATAATTTTCTTTAGTAATTTGTTCACGTCCAATCGATTTGTGTTTAATAGTTTATAATTTATTTAAGATATTATAGTTTGTAACTGCTAGCTCAATAGTAGGATGACTCGGAGAGCTCGTGTAGGACCGCAGTATGTCATGTGGGAAATACTAAAAAAAAACGCCACATGGCATAGTGGGTATCTAATCTAACTAAACAAACAACATTTATGAACAAAATAAAATCTGGCTAAATCAAACTAAACAATTAAAGAAAATACTGTTTATTCATTCTACTCTTGCAAGTTTGCAATTTAACATAGTTTCCCTAGAACAGAAATTTCGCAGATTTTGATTGTTTGTTTTATTACACGAAATAATGCACCAGTTAATTTATATGAATATATTTTTATCAAATTGTTTTATTTTGATAATTTAATAAGAGTTGTTTTTACCATAATCTCAAAATTAACAACGCACTTTTGCACTTTGCCATATGATAAAGTGCACATGTAGCACTGTACTACACCTTGCAACGCAGTATGCCATACTGAAGCAGTAAGTCATATAATCTACTGCAATGAGCCATATAAATGGCACACTGCAGCAATATGGCATACTGCAGCAATATGACATACTGCGTTGTTACAGAGCATCACATTTAAGATATGCAAACTTATTTGTGTTGTGTTCATTCTCTTCACAAATGATGTATTATTCATAAAATTAATGAAACATACACCAGCTAGTATTTGTGATTTGAAAAACAAATAATAATAAAAAAAAATAATGTTGAAACCGAGCGCCTACTACCCTTAATATCGATGATCTTCAAGTCTCGGACTCCATGTATTGATCTGGAATAATATCGACAAGCTGGGAATAGTTTTTCTTAAACAATAATTTCCTGTTCAGAAGATTTTGATCATTTTTCATTTTGCCCTACTGTACTTGTTTACATTAATTTTTAATTACTAATTCATTTTTTCATCTTTCGTCAGTTTTTGCGCACAATATGACCTATTTATGTCTCGACGTGCCGTAAAACACCATTCATTCATTACACTAACGACTAGTCGTACGTTGTTATTTGGGACTACATTTGTTAATTTATATTATCTACTTCATTTTTAGACAAAACCCCGGTAATTGTGTAGCTCGTCATTTATCATGTTCTTTTTTTTACGGGATGTTTACAAAGAAAGGCTTGTTTTGTCAGTTAATGTCCTTTTCAGTTTGTGGCATTATGTATCCACGCTTAGCATGACAGTTATTATGTTAACATATAATTGTATTATGACATGAAACGCACGTGGGGCAATTTGTAAAACGTATTATTTAATACAGATGAGTGCCTTAAATCGCAAGCAATTTATTATTAACTCTAGTTTGTGTTCACTAAACAGTACTGTTATTAAATCAGAATTATATTTCTAAATACTTTCCTTTTAGATGGCTTTATATACTGAAAGGAAAAAGAAACGCATAATGGGTATTTTCGCTATATACTGTATGTTGTATATGCTACTGCTAGTCGAATGGCACAGAGCGACATTAGGCCTGTCCTTTCGGAAAGAAGGTTTAAACAGCACTGAACACACCTATAGTTACCTCTTTAAAAATTTCATTATCGCCAGAAAGCGCATTTGGCTCAAGCAGGTGAGCAAACTTAGGCTTTAAACGTTGCAATCTCTTAACATTAAACACAAAACTGAAATGGCTTGACTTTTTCAAGCAAGCGAAACTTCAACGTGTATGAATTTCGTGTAACAAAGTATACTTTGATTAAAAGTTCTACTAGATGAAAGAGTTGTCCTTTCTGTAATTAGTTGTAGCCCCTTTTTGTACAAAACACACTGAGATATATCTGGAATATGTGTGTATAATAGTGTAGTATAGGCATTTTTCTGATTATGCGTTTCTTTTTCCTTTCAGTATATGTATCAAATCACAAACATCGTCTACTGCATGTTTATTACATATGTGCAACACATGACTGACGGTATCCTTGATCTCAGGTAAATCTTGTAAAGATTTAATTCTCCGTTGCCGAATGGTTAACGACGTTGCGTTGTAAACCTTCGCCTCTCACCGCTGCGGATTCGAATCAAACTTGTAAGTGAGGAAGTGTCGATTCTTACGGATGTTGGGAGGTGTACAGTACTGGTTCTACCCAGAAAAAGTGGGTGATCTGCCTCCACCACAAAAAATCGAGCGTCATATATAGAGTTTAATAACCAGTGTTTTTGAGATATTTTTCAGTATCTCAAAAACACTGGTTATTAAACTATAAATTACATAATTTAAAATGATATTTTATTCTAACACGACCTCCGCAGTCTTTCATATAGACAAAGAAGAGAGACAGCTGTATGTCATTCTACGATAAAACACAGCTGTTCCATTAATTCCCCTCGTATATTTCATCCGTTGGAAGGGCCACGTTACATGACGTCACTTGGTAAATATACGTCACGAAGACAAACTCAACAGTAATTTTAATGAAATGTTAATTACAACAAATTTGCCATGCTCCCAATACGATGCACACCCCCGATAAAAACCCATCATATGCATCAGTACATATAACATTAATAAGCATCTTGAACAAGCTGAGAACGTTTGACGTCATACAGCGCAAGCTATATGACGTAAGCAATGACTTAATTGTTTGTCACGTGACTACTAGTGTATTGAAACGCAGAACATTGCATAGGGGGTGCCCAATGGAACAGCCTGTAAGCATAGCAGCCTGATTACTTTGATCACCGAGATAATATATAGTGCCCCAACAATAGCGTAAACCATGGGGTTATTGTTGTGTTAGAATCGAAATAATAAATACGTACCCCTATTTTATCGGTGAATAAAATACAGTTAGTCGTTCGGATGCGGGTAATTAAATCACTCGTGCTAACGCACTCGTGATTTAATTACTACGCATCCGAACTCCTAACTGTATTTTATTCACCGATAAAACACAGGTACATATTTATTATTTCTTAATTAATATTTCTAATGATTCACGCCTTCTTACACCAGTTTGCACGAGAACGCCAAGACGACGTTACATCATCCAAGACGACGTTACGTCATACAAATAAAACAAGTGGAACCGGAACACTTCGTTAATTTCCGTAATCGTTATTTCCTAGTGCCGGAATCTGACGAAGACGTCCGTAAAACAATCGGAACGTCATTTGGCATTCCCGCCACTGACGGAAAAGGCCGAGCAATGTTCCGTACTGGGAAATATCTCCCACTGGGAGATATCTCTCAGTAGAGCAACCGAGTAGCTTTTCTATTCCCAGTATTTCCTATACAAATCACAGACAAATATGTAATATATAACCTTATATTTGTTGAAAATGACGTAAAGCACCATACAAACATACAAATAATTAATATGAATACTTTCTTCATGTCGCCAAACGAGTAACAGACTGATCATAAAATATACAATCTAAACAAATATTTAGTTACGGGATACGAGATGCGCGAACAACAAGCTTATCAATGTCGTGTGGCAAGCAACAGAGTCTGCCATTAAATACCAAAGTCATTTGGAAGCGGACGTCTGCGTTTAAATATCAGTTTTGTGGAAGCATAAGTTTGCCTGTCAGTATCAAAGTCGTGCGGAAACAGACGACTGCCTTTAAGTACCAAAGTCGTGCGAAAGCATACGAGGGCTGTTCAAATAATACGTGGACAGTTTTAATAAGTAATACACTTTTATAAATAAAGTAAATTCAAGGCAATACCGGTCTACATGTTCACATTCATATCAGAAAATATTTTAAAATTATTTGAAAGACATACCCCACTGTAGCCACAATGGAGCACGTGATTTGTGTGCTATGACGTCGCCTTAAAAATCAACAACCATTTAACATTATGAATGATGAAACATGTTATAAATAGCAAACTTAATGTCTATTTAATTAGATTATTGTATTATTCAAGGCTTGTAATAAATAAATATTTTACTACATTGTCGGATAATCATGTACTATAAGTGTATCACAACTCGGAAAGAGATCATATGAATTTAATCAAATTTAGCTTATGTAAAGTATTTGCAAAACAAATAGCATAATCATTCCAAAAGACGTATTTCTCCAATATATATCGGTATTATTCATTTATTAACACATTTATTTTGAAGAAAATATGTAGGATTTTAAAATTTGAAGCTTTTTAATTTCATTTTTAACAGTCTATTAAATCATTTTAGAATTATTTATTTTTTAGAATTTGGTGATTCTTGGTTTTAAGAAACTCATTACTCAATAAGTGATACAAACAGTCTTGATCTGTTTCTCACTGCAATTAAAAGGCTCATTCTGTTCTGAGAACACACTGAGTTCATCAGAATAGCATGACGTGATGTCATAATAGCATGATGTGATGTCATAATACCATGGTGACGTGACGTCATAATACAAGGGTGTGATGTCATAATACCTGAAAGTGGTGTCATGATAGAAGCAACCAAAGGAAAATAGAAATGAAGCATTCTGATTGGTTCAGTGATAAAAATTGGACCAATGAAACCAGTTAATTTAAAGCTCATTATATTCTCAGAACACACTGAGGTTTTACTGGACATTGAGTAATGAGGTTCTTGAAACCCAGAAACACAAAATTCTAATAATAAAATATTTCTAAAATGATTTAATAGACTGTTTTTTGTGTCTTAAACTTTTTGTTTATTAAAAGTTAGTATTATTTAATATTTTATTAACATTTTAGTGCTACGTGCTTTTTTTATTACGTCGTCAATTTCAACTTAAAAACAAGGAAAAGTGCGTCTACTTATTTATATTTATCATCGTTCTCTTTCTTCAATATTCATAAAATTTCGTAATTATAACGGTGGAACACCAGTGACACAGCTACCTTAGTGTAGTGTATTTTTGTCGAAAAATTTCCTTTCAAGTACTCATTCCTGAGATGCAGATATAAAATAGCCACGTCACATTTTGGACTGCACCGTAGATGGGTTTCTCGCCCGCCCTATTAGATCATTCTTTGCAGATATCGATATTTTGTTTAAATCATTTGATTTCTTTTGACCTATATGAATCTTAACGGTTACGTCAAATAATGAATTCGATATCGAAGAGGTCCACGCATTATTTGAACAGCCTCGTACGTCTGCCGTTAAATATCAAAGTTGCGTGAAAGCAAACGTTGCGTTTAAATATCAGACTCGTTTGGAAGCAAACGTTTCCTTTTAAATATCCGATTCGTTTGGAAGCAAACGTGTGCTTTTAAATATCAGACTCGTTTGGAAGCAAACGTTTCCTTTTAAATATCCGATTCGTTTGGAAGCAAACGTGTGCTTTTAAATATCAAAGTCGTTTGGAAGGAAATGTCTGTATTTAAATATCAAAGTCGCGTGAAAGCAAACGTCTGCTTTTAAATATCAGATCCGCTTGGAAGCAAACATTTGCTTTTAAATATCACAGTCGTTAGGGAGCAAACATATGCTTTTAAATATCAGATTCGTTTGGAAGCAAAAGTCTGCCTTGAAATATCAACGTCGCGTGAAATGAAACGTCTGCTTTTAAATATCAGAGTCGTTTGGAAGTAAAAATATCAGAGTCGTTTGGAAGCAAACGTCTCCTTATAAATATTAAAGTCGTTTGGAAGCAAATGTCTGCCTTTAAATATCAAAGTCGTGTGGAAGCATTTGCTTTTAAATATCAGATTCGTTTGGAAGCAAATGTCTCCCTTTAAATATCAGATCCGTTTGGAAGCAAACATTTGCTTTTAAATATCAGATTCGTTTGGAAGCAAAAGTCTGCCTTTAAATATCAACGTCGCGTGAAAGGAAACGTCTGCTTTTAAATATCAGAGTCGTTTGGAAGTAAACATATCAAAGTCGTTTGGAAGTAAACGTATGCTTATAAATATCATAGTCGTTTGGAAGCAAATGTCTGCCTTTAAATATCGAAGTCGTGTGGAAGCAGACGCCTTTCTGTAAATTTCAAAGTTCACAAAATAATGTATGATATCCATGATATCAAGTGTTCCGTTTCTTTTTAATATCAACAATTCGAATTATTGATGATTGATGTCAAGAAATAGGTTCGATTTTTAAATAAAGCTCATAGCGTCTCCGTGGCCGAATGGTTCACGACGTTGCGTTGTAAACCTTCGCCTCTGAACCGCTGCGAGTTCGAATCCCAATGGGAGTTCGACTTCTCGACTTGTAAGTGAGGAAGTGTCGATTCTTACGGATGGCAGGAGGTGTACATACTGGTTCTACCCACAAAAAGTGAGTGGTCTACCTCCACCACAAAAAAATCGACCGTCACTTATAACCTTACATGCGTTGAAAATGACGTAAAACACCATACAAACAAACACACATTAAAATAAAGTTCAAAATATCGATTTCCGGATGTAAACAATAAATCTGGTATTTACTTATATCAAGAAACTGACTTCCAATAATTCGATGTTTAATATCACTAAACAATTTTATTTTTTAATAGTAAGCAAGAAGACATGCATGCTACTTGTGGCCGCCCTTCCATGGTGAAGTGTATTGCGGTTGTATATAAATCGCATATGCAATGTTCAGATTGTAAGAGGGTTTTAGGAACAAAATAGTTGTACGAGTATATATATATTGAGGTCAAGAGTCCCATTTCATTAGTCTGAAATCAAGAATTCGATTTCTTAATATCAATAAATAGGTCCGACTTCCTAAATAAAGTTTTATATAAAAAAAATGGATTTCTTGAATACAAGTATAAATAATCTGATTTTTAACATCCGTGCAAGATCTTAATATCAATAATAATTTTTATATCAAAAATTTCAGTAATAAAAATATATACGATAATCGATTGATTTTGAAAATAAAGACGATTACTCAATTGCGTCTTACAATTGCGTCTTACAAATAAGAAAATAGTCATTTCAAAAATCGGCGTGCCGCAGCCGCAAATTTCCTGGATAGCAAGGTGGTGTAATGGTTAATTGTTGCCGAAAAACAAGAGGTCCGTGTTCGAATTCCGGCTGCGGCACGCCGATTTTTATTTTTAAAATGTTCTTATACACATGTTGGTCCAGTCTGTTGTGCACTAAGACATGTTAGATGATTTGTATTGCGGTTTGAAAGATATACAACCTTTATAATAGACCTAAAGTTTAAGGAACATATCAATATAAAAATATATTATAAAACGGTGTGTGCATACCTGATGCTTGCAATGTTGTGTAGATAACTGATACCGCTTGACTGCTTGGTGAGCTTGCCTCCAGACCTTGAGCGTATGTTGAAGTGACCATACCAAAACTGACCGTATTTGTAGCTCTGTATGTACTGTCCAGTCTCTCAGTGGTGGCCTCGGTTGTAATCGACTCCGCGGAAGATGTTGTTACGCTACTTACTGTAACTCCCGACGGTGTAGTCGAACCTGTTGTAACCGAGTCAGTGAGTGATATCGTAGATAAATCGTCAGTGTTAATCTCAGCATGTCTTGATACCGAGGCAATGCCCTCGGTTGTAACTGGATCGAAAGTTGAAACATTCGTGGAGCCCTCATATGTTGATGTTGTTGTAGTAGACATCTCGTTCACTGTCATGTCTGCGGATGTAGTGATGGCATTGGCCGTAGGGACCTCGGTACTTTCTGGCATCGAATTAGTTATCGAACCCTCGGTTTTAGCCAAGATTGTATTCGTTACAATGGATACATTGTCCGCGGAACTTTCGGGCAAAGCTGATGTCGTAGCCGAATTCACATTTGTAACAGCAGTATCACTGGCAGTCTCAAAGCCAGCATCACTGGTAGTCTCAAAGCCAACAACACTGGTAGTCTCAAAGCCAGCATCACTGGTAGTCTCAAAGCCAACATCACTGGTAGTACCAAAGCCAACATCATTGATAGTTGCAAAGCCAGTGGTAGAATAACTTACACCAGATTCACTCGACTGAGTTGTTGTCACCTCAGTTTTTATAGTTGCATCGGTAACCGTGGTCGTTCCAGATGAGGTAGCGTCCGTCACGGGAAGGGTTTCTGTTGACGGGTATACTGTTGGGGCCGTTGTCACAGACGTATCCGAATGAATGGCTGATATTGAATATAACAACAAAATGAATTCCACGATCATTGTGCTAAATAACCGTGCACACAAAGATTTCAATTTCAATATTTCAGAGTAAAGGAATAATTCACAAGATGCGAAACTATAACAAATATCCGCATAAATGCTTTTATCTTGACGTCTTGCAAGACATTGGTCAGGTTGAAACAAGATTCGTATTGCGTCCGATCGTTTAAAGAAGATCACTTTAAAGTGATAAATATGTTTAACAGGCGGACAAAAACTTTGGACCTAATTAGCTATCAATTATTTGCCTTTACAGATCCATAATTATTATGTCTAATTTCCGGGTGCCGTGTTTATTAGGTAATTAATGCTGTTGAAGATTATTATTTATGACCGAGGCAGATGCTCGTCTAAATATCGCAGCGTGTCGCGGAGAATTGATTTTATATCATCCGTGACATGAACATTTAAAGAAACTAACCCTCCAAATAACGACAAAATTACACCTCAAAACCGTTTCTCAAAACTCTACCCAGGTGTTCAGGTCATATAATAATGTATATGTGCCGATTAAAGTACAGTAATTTCACGGGCTCTTAAAATACCCGTGATTGAATATGCTTGATTTATGAGTTGGTAATTCTTACTTCAACGCTCCAGTTTTGGGGTTTTGGCCTGGCTGGTTAAAGCGATTTATGTTGTGTCTATATATAGAGTTTGGATTCTCAAAATATATAAGTTATATATCGTCGTCAGTAAGTTTATAAACGGTGTACTTATGTTGTAAAATTCGGCTGTTGTTGGCGGGATAGCTACTTTAATGCTTATAGTATGGAAATTAAGTTCGCACGCAAACTGATAATTATAGAAAAGAACAAAGAAGCAGACAAAAAAGCAAAACAATGCATAAATAAAGGTTTGTCACGTGGGCGACTGTTTCAAATCAACTAGAATTGAGAAAATCTTATTTCTCTTTTTTAAAATGGTGGAGAATGAATTTGTTTCGTTTCCCCAGAGCAAATCATAGATAAAGCATATCTACAGTTGAATATGATACATCCATTGAAAATGAAAATCGAAGTAAACGGCTAGATGTCGAGAAGGGCGAAACCAGTTTGATCATACTGTTGAATGGTGTATGATGTGTTTCAGTTGCAAACAAATAACTCTATACATTCGAATAAGATTACATAATTCAATACGTTCCACAATACCAGAAAACCAATAAGATATTCCTCCTTTTCGGGAACAGCATGATAGCCAATTATGATAATATTTATTAGTGTCAGCATAAGTGATCACCCGTGACTTTAGTGCAGGCATCACGTGCCTTTCTGGGAGATCCGGTCTTAGATATCAGCCAGACGACGAAGCACCTCCGGTATACATGTATATATATATAAAGAGGGGTGGGTGGAAAACTTGTATATATATAAATAAAGAACAGATACACTAGTTTCACACTATGCCCTCGATACAATGTAGACTCGGGTATTACTTACTAGTCGGAGGTAAGCTTGCAGAGTTAGCCTTGTGCAGAGCTCTTTGAACAACAACACCTGGTCATGAAAGCAAGGTGAACTCCAATCTCTGCTTTCTGCTTACACTCCTTCATCTCATTTGCGTTCTAAGGATGTGAGGATAATTCCAAAGTAAAGATGGCTCAAATGGTAAGATGGTAGTGGTATAATCAATTGTAATGATGCTAGGAGTAATGCTCAATTGTAAGAGGGGTAGGGTAATGACCAAATTGTAAGGATGGTGGTGCAATTCTCACTGTAGGGTAATGTTCTGTTCAATGTGTTAGGCCGGTAGGTAAATGCCCAATTTTAAAGATGGTATGGTAATGTCCATATTGGATGAGATGGTCATATCTTAAGAATAAAAGCGTAATTCCCAAATATTAAAGATAGAAGAGAAATAACCATACGGTAAGGATGATATGGTAATAGCAAAATCGTAAGGATGGTATGATAATATTGTATACGGATGGTACGGCATTATCAATATTGTAAGAATGGTATATTAATAACCATAGTGTAAGGCAAGGTACAAGCCATATTGTAAGTACGGTATGGTAACATCCATGTTGTAAGAATGGTATGGTAACAGCCATATTGTAAGGATGGTATGGTAACAGCCATATTATAAGGATGGTATGGAAATATCCATATTGTAAGAATGGTATGGTAACAGCCATATTGTAGAATGGAATGGTAACAGCCATATTGTAAGAATGGTACGGTAATATCCGAATTGTAAGAATGGTATGGTAACAGCCATCTTGTAAGAATGGTACGGTAATATCCATATTGTAAGGATGGTATGGTAACAGCCATATTGTAGGAATGGTAAGGTAACAGCCATATTGTAAGGATGGTATGGTAACAGATATATTGTAAGACTGGTATGGTAACAGCCATATTGCAGAATGGTATGGTAACAGCCATATTGTAAGGATGGTACGGCAACAGCCATATTGTAAGGATGTTATATTATATCCATATTGTAAGGATGGTATGGTAATATCCATATTGTAAGAATGATATGGTAACAGCCATATTATAAGGATGGTATGGTAATATCCATATTATCAGGATGGTATGGTAACAGCCATATTGTAAGGATGGTATGGTAATATCCATATTGTAAGAATGGCATGGTAACATCCATATTGTAAGGATGGTATGGAAATATCCATCTTGTAAGGATGGTATGGTAATAGCCATATTGTAAGGATGGTATGGTAACATCCATATTGTAAAAGCGATATGGTAACAGCCATATTGTAAGGATGGTATGGTAATATCCACATTGTAAGGATGGTATGGTAATATTCACATTGTAAAAATGATATGGCAACAGCCATATTGTAAGAATGGTATGGTAATAGCCATATTGTAAGGATGGTATGGTACTTTACATATTGTAAGAATGGTATGATAACAGCCAGATTGTAAGAATGATATGATAATATCCATATTTTAAAAATGGTATGGTAATATCCATATTGTAAGAATAGTATGGTAACAGACATATTGTACGGATGGTATGGTAATATCCATATTGTAAGAATGGTATGGTTACAGACATATTGTAAGGATGGTATGGTAATATCCATATTGTAAAAATGATATGGTAACAGCTATCGTGTAAGGATTGTCTGGTAATAGCCATATTGTAAGGATAGTATGGTAAAATATATATTGCAAGAATGATATATTAACAGTCATATTGTAAGAGTGGTATGATAATATCCATATTGTAAGAATGGTACGGTAATATCCATATTGTAAGAATGGTATGGTAACAGACATATTGTAAGAATGGTATGGTAATATCCATATTGTAAGAATCGTACGGTAATATCCATATTGTAAGGATGGTGTATGACAATATCATATTGTAAGAATGGTATGGTAATAGCCATGTTGTAAGGATGGTATGGTAATATCCATATTGAAGAATGATATGGTAACAGCCATATTGTAAGGATGGTATGATAATATCCATATTGTAAGGATGGTATGGTAATATCCATATTGTAAGAATCGTACGGTAATATCCATATTGTAAGGATGGTATGACAATATCATATTGTAAGAACGGTATGGTAATAGCCATATTGTAAGGATGGTATGGCAATATCCATATTGAAGAATGATATGGTAACAGCCATATTGTAAGGATGGTATGATAATATCCATATTGTTAGGATGGTATGGTAATATCCATATTGTAAGAATCGTACGGTAATATCCATATTGTAAGGATGGTATGACAATATCTTATTGTAAGAATGGTAGGTTAACAGTCAAATCGTAAGGATGGTACGGTAATATCCATAGTGTAAGTATGGTATGGTAATAGCCATATTGTAAGGATGGTATAGGTAACAGCCAAATCGTAAAGATGGTATGGTAATAGCCATATTGTAAGGAGGGTATGATAATACCATACTGTAAGAATGGTATCGTATTGCCAAATCATGAGGATGGTATGGTAATAGCCAATTTGTAAGGATGGCATGGTACTAGCCATATTGGAAGGAATGTTTGGCAATAACTACATTGTATAAGGATGATATGGTAATAGCCATATTGTAAGGATGGTATGGTAATAACCATATTGTAAGGATGGTATGATAATGTCCATATTGTAAGAATGGTATGGTAATAGCCATATTGTAAGGATGGTATGCCAATAGCCATATTGTAAGGATGGTATGGTAACAGATATATTGTAAGGATGGTATGATAATATCCATATTGTAAGAATTGTATGGTAACAGCCATATTGTAAAAATGGTATGGTAACAGCCATATTGTAAGGATGTTACGGCAACATCCATAGTGGAAGGATGGTATGGTAACATCCATATTGTAAGGATGGTATGATCATATCCATATTATAAGAATGCTATGGTAATAGCCATATTGTAAGGATGGTATGGTAACAGCCAAGTCGTAAGGATGGTATGGTAATAGCCATTTTGTATAGATGGTATGGTAATAGATAAAGCGTAACGATGGTATGGTAAAAGCCATATTGTAATGATGGTATGGTAATATCCATATTGTAAGGATGGTATGGTAATAGCCATCATGATTTAAAGGATTGTATCGTACAAGCCAAATCGTAATGATGGTATGGTAATAGCCATATTGTAAGGATGGTATGGCAATATCCATATTGTAAGGATGGTATGGTAATAGCCAAATCGTAAGGATGGTATGGTAATAGCGATATTGTAAGGAAGGTATGGTAATAACCATATTGTACGAACGGTATGGTAATATCCATATTGTAAGGATGGTATGGTAATATCCGTATTGTAAGGATGGTATGCTAATAGCCAAATCGTATGGATGGTATGGTAATAGGCTAATAGCCATATTGTAAGAATGGTACGGTAATAGCCAAATCGTAACGATGGTATGGTAAAATCCATAGTGTAAGAATGGTATGGTAATAGCCATATTGTAAGAAAGGTATGGTAATGTCCAAATCGTAAGGATTCTATGAAAATGGCGATATTGTAAGAATGGTATGGGAATGTCCAAATCGTACGGATTTTATCCATATTGTAAGGATGGTATGGTAATATCCATATTGTTAGAATGGTATGATAATATGTTAGAATGGTATGATAATACCCATATCGTAAACATGGTATGGTAATATCCATAGTGTAAGGATGGTATGGTAATATCCATGTTGTAAGGATTGTATGGTTTTATGCATATTGTAGGGATGGTATGGTAATATCCATATTGTAAGAATGGTATGGTAATATCCATATTGTAAGGATGGTATGGTAACATCCATGTTGTAAGGATAGTAATGTAATATCCATATTGTAAGGATGGTATGGTAATATCAATACTGTAAGGATGGTATGGTAATATTCATATTGTAAGGATGGTATGGTAATATCCATATTGTAAGGATAGTATGGTAATGTTCATATTGTAAGGATAGTATGGTAATATCCATATTGTAAGGATGTTATGGTAATATCGATATTCTAATAATGTTATGGTTTTATCCATATTGTAAGGATGGTATGGTAATAGCCAAATTGTAATGATCGCATGGTAATGTACAAATTGGGTGAGATGAGATGATAGTGTCCTAATTGTAAAGATAAAAGCGTAATACCCAAATTGTAAGAATGGGAGAGCAATGCAAAAATTTAACTTTAGGATGGTATGGTAATTGCCAAAGTGTAAGAATGGTATGGTAATATCCAAAATTGGTATGGTGACGATGACAAAATTTAACTTTAGAATGGTGTGGCAATCCATTTTGGTAACGATAATCCAGAATATACTTACAAATTAAACGATATAGATATTGAAAATTCAGATTTTGAAAAGGATTTAGGAGTTATTATCAGTAAAGTGAGCAGTGTAGTGCTGCAGCAAAGAAAGCGATGCAATGTCTCGGTTATTTGAAAATTATCTTTAAACATACTGATACAAGGCTTGTAAAAGGACTGTCTTTGAGACAAAACTTCTTCAGCATACGAGTCATAAAGCACTGGAACAATCTTCCACAGAGTATAGTTGAAGCAGACACAGTGGCCACATTTAAGAAATGACTTGATAACCACTGGCAGATCACTACTGAATATGGGACACAAGAGGCATTGCCTATATATTCCTTAAATTCACATAAAAATGTAAATGTAAATGCAATAGCAAAATTGTAAGGATGGTATGTAAGGCCCAAATTGCAAGGATGGAAGGATACTGCCCAATTTGAATGGTAATGTAATGACCAGACTGAATAGGAGAATAATGTCCAATTGAGTTATGCCAAAATTGGATGGTAGGGCAATACCCAAATTGTAAGGATGGTAGAGTAATGTCTAAATTGGATGCGAGTCAATAGCTGATAAAACACATGCTGTGTAGAGGTGTTATAGAATATCATTGGTGGCCGTAGTCTGGAAACTAACAGTGCAGGTTTACCACCACCAATTACATGTAAACCTCCGAGGTGTAGTCGAATGTAGTTCCTATAATAAAAAGTAATCCCTCCTTTTTCGATGGAAATGGGCATTATAAGTAGGGGAAACCTGCCCATTTCTATTCGATTTTGTGGTTATATGTATAAGAAGCGTATTAATAGGTTTTACTGGATCACTGATGAACATTTTCGAAATTTCGACTCTATGTTTACACTTTGTGAGCAATGAAAACAGTCGATCAATAAAAACAGCTGTACCCTTGACCTGTTTAGTAAACAAACAATAACTTTCTTACATGTCTTGTGACCCCACGTTTTCTGGTGATTTTTCAAGTGGAAAAATAGTTTTCTATATGAACATTACACTGCTGTATTATCCATACTTGAGTTGAATTTGCAGCAAATCATTAATATGTGACACTTTAACATTGGTGTCTATGGGGAAAATAATTAGTGCTTTCATACCTGCATGAGAGATCTCACGACCTGTAGCACGACCTGGCTGAGTAACTTTTCTGGTTTTGTGGAATAACTTGCCGATTTCGATATACTGATTCCACTCACAGACATAACAAATCAGGTACATATTCAACAATTCCCCTTATAAGAGAAAATAGGTCTATATTAAACAATTTCTCCCTGCAATAAAACATCACTGATGCCGTATATAGCCTACGTTAGAGTATACAGTTGAATAGCAAACACTTGCCGATGCATTATTTTACTAGCTATATTCGTACAACACGATCATGATTTCGGGATTTTTTGTATTTTTTTCTTTATTTCATGATCTTGAAAATATTCAACCGTGATCAGCACAACAAATACTTTTATTTTTATGTTAATATTAATATTGCGGCGGGGAGCAAACTCCCCGGTGCAATGTCAACAGAATGGTATACCAAAAATTGAAGGCTGGCCAGATTTCTGAGCTGAAAATAGCACAAGTGGCAGCCGAACAGCATTCAAATTATATGCCTCCGCGTAGATAAATAGTGCCTCCGGGTCTGCATGAACAAATGTAATGAAAAGAACTGACTTTAACTAAGTCGAGCTATGTATGTAATAGGAAAACAATAATATTCCAAATGACAATATATCAATTGTGTCTACAGAATTTGCCTTGTTTAACCTAATAAAATAGTTGATCATATTGGGGGAAAACGTTCTGGCTGCGGCATTATATTATTTGATTTTACTTCAGATAAAACGTGAAAACACACATGATTATTGCTTTATTATGTATAATTGTATATAGCAACAACGAAAGTTTTTTAGTGATTCACGATGTCAGTGAATTATTATTAATGATAAGACGAAATGAATAAACATGTTTAAACACCACTGGATTGTTATTGTGTTGGAATATAGCACATGTAGAAATCTTGTTATCGTTATATCTCCTGTATTTAAGATCGGATTCGATCAAAACTTTCATAGATTGTAGAGTTCAGGGTCTAGTTGGACAAGAACAGAAAGGTAGAGGGGCATTCCGGATCTGAACGCTATACCAATTGACAAGATGCAAAAATGGGAAGAACAACTCGCGTCGGGCGTTATTTTTTCCCCATTTCTGTTATTTTTTTCCTGCATTTTGTTATTCATGACATGTTCATCTTATTCAGATTGTGTCCGTTACACAAACCCCGCCGCACTCAGCACTTTCAGTGCTTTGATTAAATATTAGATGTGTTTATAAGATGGAAATAGTTTCCTCGTATTATATAATTCTGGGAGTGCTTCCTTGGTCGAGGGGTTAACGATGTTGCTTTGTAAACATTCTCGCCTCTGACCGCTGCGGGTTCGAATCCCACTGGGAGCTCCACTTATAAACTTGCGAGAAAGTGTCGATTCTTACGGATGGCGAGAGGTACCCTGGAAATGAGGTGGTCTGCCTCTAACATAAAAAATCGACCGTCATATATGGCCTAAAATGTGCTAAAAATAACGTAAAACACCATTCGAACAAACAAAGTTATATAAATCTGCTAAATTAAGCGTGGCGTTCTACAAGGTTTCCCATTATCCCATATGTTTTCGCACTATAATTCCTATCTTATGATAAAGACATACTGATAGTAAAGGGACACATGGCAGTCTTGATTTGTTTAAAACTCACGACGTCCCGTTAGCTTTTCAACATAGCTTGCATGTTTGCAGTCATTAATATTAATTATTAGAATAGTTCAAAGAAAATTGTTTTTATATATTACTAACTTTTGATAATATTTAATATTGCTCATATAATATATTTAAAAGTTTGGTAGAATAACGAAGAAAACTAATAACGAAGAAAAATGAAATCTCAATATGTTATTTAATTATATGCAAGCAGTTTTAAAGTCAAAATAAGGCCGGATAAATAAATCGATGTACAAATCTTAATGTGTGACTGCCGTGTGTCCCTTTAACACCTTTGACAGTAACATTACAAATACGGCGTATGCAGATGAGGCCTTTTTTTTTTTTTTATCACCGATTGATCCATTGATATTTTAAAAATCTCTCTTATCAGTATTTTAGATAACTAATACATCATGCTTAATGGTTAAACAAATAAAGTATTACGAGCTTAAGTATTAAAATCAGTAATGTATCTTTAAGAATTGTATAATTATTGTACATATGAAACCATTAAATACCCAGAAAACAAAACAATCTATAATATGATATTAAACAAAAGCCTGTTCACTCGAAACTGGCACACATAATACGATTTAATTCTTTAGAATAGAAAACCGCAGGTGTTTGAAACATTGATTTGACCTTTGCTTTCGTTTTATTTATCTAAAAACATGAATATTGACACATATAGAGATATGGTCATACAAATTATCTTTGTTTATTATTCTATACACATGGACAATATAACGATATGTTCATAACAACTATTTTTTTTATTATCCTATACAACTTCACGAAAATATTGTATTAAATATGAAAGATTTTTTGAACAACCTACTTCACGAACTTATAGAAATGTATTTCCCCGAATTCTACATTTGTGTAAAAGGAACACGGGGTAATGTTGATTTTTTTTTTTAATTTCGGTGTAACATAAGTTTTCGTAAGTAACTAGCATCTGTTCAATCATTAATATTAATTATAAATATAGAATAAAGGAATACGTGTATTACTAATTGCTAATTGTTGATTATATTGCTACAATAATATAGTTAACCCTATGGTAGAAAACGAATAAACCACGAAGATTCAACATTTTATTTAATTATAAGCAAGCAGGATAAACGTCAAAATGATAATAGATTAATAAATCGAGATGCTAATTACGATGCTTAATACAAACATGAAGATTGCCTTGTGTCCCTTTAACCAATGCAATTTACTAGAGTTGCTATGAAAACAATAGCTTATTTTATTTTAAGCAAGGGCAATAACCCTGTACCAGTGCGTCTAATTCGATAATTGTTACACTCGTCCAATATCTTATTGACGCATGTGTTCGAAATAAAGCTATTGCGTTTTCAAGCTGAAATACTGGTGTTCATTAAGCAAGGGAAAGAACTCTGTAACATTGCAACTGCCAGGTCGACGTTTACGCGGGAATATGGGCGGGCTTATTTGGATGACGTCAAACGTTACGATTGGCTGAATTGGTTTCATGCGGATAAGAAAATTATGCCGTCTTTTATATAATGGTCGGTTGACAATTATTTGTGAAAGTGCCTTAGTTTGTTTCCCTTACCACGTATTTCAGCTCAGGATAAAAAATGGAATTATTATCTAAACAGTCAACACTAACCTTACGAAAGAAGTATATTGGGTAAGTAAAACATACTGCTTCCTAGAAATAACATGATGAAGGTTTCAGCAGCTGCATTCAGAAGTGCAAGGGCGAATTTGGGGGAGGGGGTTGGGAGGAGGTGCGCATACGGCGAAAGAGGTTAAAGCACTTAAACTGAGGCAGTATCGAAAGAAATAATTTTTTGTGAAACTTGTCTTTTTGTTAAAACAGTTTAAGCTGTTTAGGAGACTAAAATGTGATAAAGTCACAAACTTGTGTCCTGCTGAATAGATAGAAGTGTTTATCATGCAGATATGCCCTTTTCTGCCTAATAACGGGGTCACCTAATAAATTTTGCTTTAAATGCACTGGCCATAAATGCACTGGCCAATAAAGCAAATCAATGCGGAATCCCCCGGCTTTTATTGTACGTAACGTTATCTGACGTCATGCACGTAACGTTGCCAGACGTCATAAAACAAACAAAAAACGACAACATGGCGACGTTCTCGATAAGCCTAACATTCTGTGAAATAGGTAATAATAGTAATACAGAAAATCTGGATAATCTACATGATAAATAGAATATTCATAATTTTGATAGAGCATCATCAAACAAACTGACCAATCAGTGACCAGAAATAAGACCTACCCAATACATTCTGGTAGGTGATAAACTCGGTCTTTATCCTTGGTGTTCAACCAAGTTTACTGTTAAAATTAAGGTATCTACAGTGTGCTTCTTTTAAAACACTGCATATTTCATGCACATTCATGCAAATTGATTCAATATATGTATCTTTCAAAATCAAAATCTTAAACATTATCGTCATTTTACTCTGCCAAATATTTTTATTTTACTATAGAACCTAAGGATAAAAACCGAGTAACACAAGTTTTATCACCTACTGAAAATAAGATAAAATCTGAACATCTCTGCAATGGAAAATTATGAATTATGTCAGTGCCTTTTACTATCAGGTTTATTAGGCTCGGCACAGCCTCGCCATTCTTCGTTTTCTAAGCCTCGTCTAATAAACTTGATAGTAAAAGGCACTGACATAATATTCTCTATCTCCCTGCCGTGAGGTAACATGAAACGGTTTTTTTTCCCCTGCCAATCCTGGCCAATATGTTCTGGGTCCATTGGGAGTGTCCGCTGTAGTCCACTGTATTGTTATCCTGAGGATCTGGAGCAGGAGTTTTCTTTAATGTGCTTAATTGGAATTTAGGCAGTCAAAGAAATTAGGATTGCTGTTCACTAGCCCGAATTGTTATATTTTCTAAAATTTCTAGATTTTTACTTGCCCAAATTAATATTTACTAGTTTTTCACCTTCGAGCTAGTGCTAATTTCAAGCACTTTGTCGTTTTTCTTAAAGTACTTCAGCAATTTGAATTGGTGATATCCAACCTGTGACAATGAAAACCATTTCGATGCAATATGCATTTTAAGCACAAGTTAGGGCATTAAATCAAGTAGTTTCATTATTTATTATATATAGCATATATAGAGAAAGAAATCAATAGACAAAATGCAATAGTTTAGTAATTATTTTAAATTGAAAAACTGCCATTTTCCTGCATCTGCACAGTACTATTCAGAGAAGCAAATTAAATATTATCAATAGCAATGTAATATTCAAAATCTTATCTAGGGCAGCTGAAAATCCATTTTTAGCTCTACTGATCAGAGATCAGCAGAGCTTATGCCGTGGTGCGGCGTCCGTCTGTCTGTCTGTCCGTAAACTTTTTTTTGTAGCGACTACTCCTCTGAAACTACTGAATGGATTTTCATGAAACTTTGCAGAAATGTTGCCCATGAAGTCTAGTTGATCCTAGCAAAAATTCATGTTGATGTGAAATCCAAGATGGCCGCCAGATCTAAAAATAGGTTTTTAAAAAACAAGTTTGTAGCGACTACTTCTTGAAAACTATAAGTGATATTGATATGGGACTTTTTCTAAAATGATCAGCATGACATGATGTTGGTCCTTGTCGAAAATCGTTTTGATTCGACGTTAAACATGGCTGCCAGCGGCCATCTTTGTTTACATAGAGTTATATAATGAAAACTTGTAGCGACTACTCCTCTGAAACTACTTGACGGATTTTCATGAAACTTCACAGGAATGTTGCTCTTGATGTCTAATTGATCCTAGCAAAATGTCAGGTCGGCCGGAAATTCAAGATGGCCGCCACGGCTAAAAATAAATTTTCAAAATACAAGTTTGTAGCGACTACTTCTTGAAAACTATAAGTGATATTGGTATGGGACTTTTTCTAAAATGATCAGCATGATATGATGTTGGTCCTTGACAAAAATCGTTTTGATTCAACGTTAAACATGGCTGCCAGCGGCCATCTTTGTTTACATAGAGTTATATAGTAAAAACTTGTAGCGACTACTTCTTTGAAACGACTTGGCGGATTTTCATGAAACTTTACAGGAATGTTGCTCTTAATGTCTAATTGATCCTAGCAAAATTTCAGGTCGGCCAGAAATTCAAGATGGCCGCCACAGCTAAAAATAGATTTTTAAAAAAGAAGTTTGTAGCGACTACGTCTTGAAAACTATAAGTGATATTGATATGGGATTTTTTGTAAAATGATCAGCATGACATGATGCTTATCAGAGTCAAACATTATTTTGATTCGACGTTAAACATGGCTGCCAGCGTCCATCTTTGTTTACATAGAGTTATATAATGAAAACTTGTAGCGACTACTCCTCTGAAACTACTTGACGGATTTTCATGAAACTTCACAGGAATGTTGCTCTTGATGTCTAATTGATCCTAGCAAAATTTCAGGTGAGACTTTTAAGGATCACTGACCTGCAATTACAGTTAGGATTATGTCCTACCTACTGTGCCCCTAATTACCACATGAGAACTAAGTGAGACTTTAGGCCAAAAATAAAATTATGTTTGTTTCCCCTTCCCGACCCATGCAAAAAAGGGTTGGGTAGGTAGGTAGGTAGGTAAAATATTTTTTTTATTTCATTTTTTATTTGAGATCAAAACTGGAATACATGCTACCTATAAGACACATTTAGGCCTTTTTTTTTTAATAACTTGGTTTACGGATTTTTTCTGAAAAAATTACGTCAGGAGGTCGAAATAAAAATAAAAATAAAATTACTCGGGGTGAAATTGAGAGAAAAAATTACAAGCAAAATGTTGATGTTTTATGTCATAAAGGGGGAGAGAATCAAAAATCGAACATCACTTTTCGTAGATCCCTATCGAAATCCATGTTTAATAGCATACTTTAGATAACCGAGCATGTCCTTGACACGAATGGAAAAAAAGAAAAAAAAAATTTAAAAAAAAAATTTAAAAAAAAAAAAAAAAAAGTGAAAAGTAGAATTTTATTTTTTTTCCAAAACGGGAAAATTAGACTCGGCGGATCCGTAAACCAAGTCATTAAAAAAAAAAGGCCTTAAGACAAAAAAAAAAAAAAATAAAAAAAAAAAAAAAAAAAAATAAATAAAAAATAATTTTTTATTTTTTTTCGCCAGTGTCGAAAAAATAATTCGGGTCGCGGCAATTTCGGTGGGTCGGTCGGGAAGGGGAAACAAACATAATTTTATTTTTGGCCTTATGCAAGACAGTGGCTCTCTAAATGCATTATATTAAGATTGTGTATTTATTGGATTAAAAAATTCTGGATTTAATCAGGTTGAAATTTTAAAATGCAGTCGTTTCATGGGTGAGTTTGGTAAATATTACACTTAATGCGGAATTATTCCAAGATCATAAGGATCATGAATTGCATATATACTTTTTAAAGGATACATTACCTATTAATAAGTTTGTTTAGATACTTTTATATACCATGTATACAGGTATATACATTATATATATACATTGCAGGGTTCTCAATAGACTTTAAAAGTGAAGAGTCATATGACCCTTGACTCAAAAATCTCAAGGGTCAAAATTGAAAAAGCAAGAGTCAAATATAAATCGAACAAATCGAAACGCCGTTATATAAAATATATAAAACATCCTTTAATAACTTTAATTGTAGTGAATTCTGAAATATTGTATTACAAAGAAAGGTGTTCAAGAATATATATATACATTTGAACTTAAAAAACTACTATTCCATTTTACAATAATGTGTCATTATGTCAAAGATTCCAAAGTTATGTAAGGATGTTTTATAAATTGGGGTCCACATTTGTTAATATTATAAGTTATTGGTGTTATTATAACACAATCTCTGTTTGCACCAATTGTATGTATGTATATTTGAAACATTAAACAAGAAAACAAAAGGACAGTGTATCTTTAATGTATGTTTAATTCTCAAGAAATCTATTCTCATTTTATTAATTTCATTTATTTCAAAAAATAACTCTGTAGTATAGTACACTCTATTATATAATAGACTGAAATATACTTCTTTGCGCCATTTATTTGTGAAATTAACATACACGAATTCAGGGTTCTCCACAGGATTATTTTCAAGCATAGTGGCATTTAGCGCGTGCTGGGGGAGGGTACGGGAGGGGAAAACCCCCTCCTGTGTTCGTTTTTTTTTGGCTTTTGGTAACTGCCTGTATTGACGGTGAGGCACTCTTTTGTGTGATATAAGTGATGTTAGGAAGCCATATATAATTATATATTTATGATAATAAGCAATATAATAAATAATCCATGTTTTAAGACTTTTATTTAAAAAAAAAAATTACTAAAATAATTTCATACACAATAATACATACACAATAATACAACACAACATCAACACAACATGCAGCATCTGAAATACATACAATAAACAATAATAAATAATCCATGTTTTAATACACGATGAAGAAGAAAACATACAAAGATTTATTATAAGTTTATACACAATAATACAACACATATACATCAACACATCATGCACACATATAATACCATCAACTACACAATATTCATCCCTGGAAATAAAACAGCACATTTGATAATACTTAAAAAATATAACCTTAGCACTCAAATAAATCCAACACAAGTTAGCCCATTCAATGTCTTGACTTGTACATATTAGCTAGCAGTTCCTATTCAGATGCTTGACCTTCTACGTCTGGCCATGTGCCATTCTTCCACTGCCCTGTCATATTCAAACTGATGGAGGTGGGCCCTTGTTACTGCCAGCAGTGCATTGAGAACTCTGTTACACAGAGTTGACCTGTGCTGTCTTAATTCAATCTGCTGTTGATGTTGGAAGAAGCAGACCAACAGCTGCAATATTGTACAAGTTGGGGTGAGACTCCTGTAGCTCTCTGTCATTCTTTGTAACCTCCCTCACTTGTCTCCACTCGATCATCATTGAATCTTCATCCTGGTTAAAGTGGCGGGCCAAGGTCTGAAGAAACATATATATATAATTTAATATATTATAAATATATAATAGACCAACACGCTTAATAATAGTAATAACTGAATTATTTTTGTTTTATTTTGTAAGTAATTTCTAGTATTTTTGTTTTCAAAATATTGACAAGCTTTGAAGTAAACAGATAAATAAACTACCTTCATTTCTTCTTTTCTTTTTTCAAATGACCAGATATTATCCCAAAATTGCTATTTATTTTATTTATTAACGCACAAACTTAAATCAAATGACAATCAAAACAATTATACTTACTTACGCAAAACAAACAAACTCTTGCACATCACATCTTTCATTTCCGTCTTGAACAATACACGTTAGCCGATACACAAACTGCCAATATTAACAAACTTTCCAGTTCAACTGCTTTAAGTTACATTCTCCCATCACAATTATCTCCCAATTACTGATTAATCCACAACAACCCGACATAATCCAATCAACTCGTGATAATTGCAATTTGTTGTCAACAATCCACTAATCACACAGCGTGTTATCGCACGTTCTGCATACTGCATAGATCAGTCACGTGTTACTTGTGTGTATTGTTTGACGCGAGTTTATGAATTTGTGTACGGTGCGCATAAGGGTTTTTAAAGGCGGTGTTTGCCTTCAGATCAAAGCACCGCGCTCTGGTTTTTAAGCATAGCGGCGCAGTTTAGGCACCGCGGGATGTAAGATTTTGGAAGTCAAGCGTAGCGGCTCCGCTATGCTTAAATGGCCTGTGGAGAACCCTGGAATTAATAAAGTCCGTTACTCGATAGGACAAACAATGTCCGTAATCGCAAAAAATGTCCGGTAAGTTTTGACTGAAAAAAAGTTTTAACCCAGGTTAAAAAACGCTCTTTTTATGTACATTTCGCCGATTTATAAATATTTAAATTATCCTCATTAAAACTATATTTCTTTATTGTTTAAAACGTGCGTAAAACAAAATTAACGAACAACAACACAAATAAACAAACAACAAACACAAATAAAGTCAATTTTATTTTTGCCGACTTTACCTGTTCACACGTTTGACCGCTAGCTTCTGTTTTATCGCAATTCAATTTAATTAACCCCCTAATCAATCAGAAGCCGGTAGCAATCAATTAAACAGTTAATCCAATCAAGTCATAATAATCTTCACCCGCGCAAAGCATCATAAACTTCAAAGATAATCATTAAATCATCAACACAATAGCAGCGATTATATTACACAGTGACACCATTTACAGACAGGTTATTTCCCCCAAGATGCGACAGCAGCGAATTTGATTGGTCGAGAGGTGATCAAGGTCGTCAGGCAAGGTGTCAATCACTGTTTATGCAGCTGTGATGTAAATAGGTATTGGATTGATGCTTGGAAGCAAATACACGCGCGTCATAAAAACGCACAGGTCGTAAATTAGATGCGTCAGAAATGGGTCAAATTTAAATTCCATGCGTCAAAACGCGCGTGTACGCGTCTATTGAGAACCCTGCATTGCTTGGCTATATACACTCTACTGATATCATACTTCATATAGATACATAGGTTATTGATATCATACCTTCATACATATCATGGATATATTGCTGAATGAATCTTACTTCTTATAGATGCATTGCTTATGGATATCATGCTCTTTATATATTCATTATGTATAGATATATGATTTATAGATATTATGTCTACTGATACCATGCTTATTTATAGATAGATTGTCTGTTGACATTGAATTTTTTATAGATATTGATACCATACTTATTAGACAGATTGTTGATTGAATATCATACTTTTAATGGATGCCTGATCTACTGATATACTTCTTAAAGATAGCAATGTCATAATTTTTATAGATACATCGCTTGTCGATAACATATACTTATTAGACATCTTGTTGATTGAATATCATACTTTTTAATGGATGCTGGGTCTATTGATATCATACTTGTTATAGATAGCAATGTCATACTTTTAATAGATACATCGCTTGTCGATATCATACTTATTATAGATAAGATTGCTGAGAGATGCATACATCTTATAGATCTATACATTGTCTACTGATATCATCTTACTGATTACATTCTTGTACGATATCATTCTCGATATAAATACATTGCTCTTACTATAGATAAGATTGCTTACTAACAGATATTGAATATTTAGAACAACACTTCCTATGGACACTCTTCATACCGATATCACGGTATAGATTAATGGTGTTATATATATGTTTTATTATAAGATTGTTTTCGATTTATAAATTAGGCTATGGAAATGCAAGGTACTTGCAGTTTTACAGTACTTATTAAAAACTATGGAATATTCGATGTTATATATATATGTCACAGTATAGTAGATGAGGGCTAGTATCTATATTTTATTAATAGATTATTTTTAAGTTATTAAATATACCTTTAGGTCGAAACAGCTTTTTGAAATGATAGGATACCTACTGTTTAACGACATTTACATCAATTAAAAAGTTGTAAAGAACAATGGATATAAATAAATATTAAAGTTTACAGTTGCTGCCACGCGGATTAAGACTAATCCCACTCATCGCGGCGATTTTGTCTCACCGCGGACACACTGATTTTGTCCCCGCGATCCGCGGACAGCCCGCTCATCGCGGGGATAATATATTTTTTCCACCGTGACACAATCACCGCTATTCGCGATGATCTGTTTTGATTCGCACACCGCTTTACCCGGTGTGAAATCGCAGGCCATCGCCGCGATTTATCTTCAGTATCAATGTACAATTGTGCAGTCAATTTAATGCATTATTATTCAATAACTATTAAAAACCCGAAGCAGAAGACAATTTTATTTTTGTTTTCGGAAAATTCAAATGCCCGGATACTGTATACTGGGTCACGATAGTTATATGGCGGTTCCTCCCAGGCGAAATATGAGTGGATTTGCAGTCGCATTTAGAGTGGAAATGTAGTGGGTCAATGCAGTTGAATGAGAGTTAATCCTGGTCCACTCCACTGTAGTGGAACCTTCTTTGCCCAAGCACCTAATTTAAATATTTGAAACATCACTTTCCTCTCCATTTGACTGCAACTCCACTGCACCTAATCAATATTCATAGATGCAGTTATTTGGAGTTGAAAAGGAGTGGAATTACAGTGGAGCCTGGAGTTACTTGGAGTGCACTTCATTTGCATGCAGTGGAATGGAGTGGAAAAAGTGGTGGGTTTGTGGTGGAGCTAATTTGCATAGCAGTTAAATGGAGTGGACAATCTAGTGGGTTTATGGTGGAGATATTTTGCATAGCAGTTAAATGGAGTGGCTTTATAGTCTATTGGAGTGGATCATTAGCATATATGGCTGGTTATTCTTGCGCCTCCTTGGCCTAGATATTAACTAGAAAATGTGTCCAAGGGACATGAATGCCCCCCCTAAAGGGTTATCAGTTGCTAACAATTGAATTGAATTGGGTTTTAAGGTCACCAACACATGTAAGGTTATATGGCGCCTAACAGGAATGAACATGCCAAGCTCATCCTCCATGTACATCAAGATAAAATATGGAGAACGGGCCTAGAACCTTCTCACTCTGAACTGCAGAGTTGTTGCAAATTCTATTGTGGACACTCCATTTACGCTAGAGCCACGTTATAGTTTTTCTGCCACTGCTCTAGTGATATGAAGGAGATGGCACCTGAAACAAGGCAGGGGTAATGATGAAGACCTTCAATGAGCATGAACAAAAAATGATAAAATGAACATGAATTTGGGGATGGTTCTACCCCTCTGCCTACCAAAATGGAGTAACAAAATGTTAAGTGTTATATAAAAAGGCAAGTTATATGGACCAGATTTGGGTAGGAACATAATGGTGCCATATATATGTGTGTATGACGTTTGAATACTGTAAGGCTTTTGGTATGTGAATAATTAACTTGATAAACAAGAGGGCCAAGATGGCCCTAAATCGATCACCTGAGTTATCAGACTTCTTCAAAATCTTATGGTCATATACAATCTGTGGAAGT
Source organism: Cyrtodaria siliqua (assembly GCA_037043455.1). Taxonomy (NCBI): domain Eukaryota; kingdom Metazoa; phylum Mollusca; class Bivalvia; order Adapedonta; family Hiatellidae; genus Cyrtodaria; species Cyrtodaria siliqua. Next base: position 39,766 of record JAWPHD010003611.1, on the reverse strand, counting down.
TTGATTAAGATTGTTCAAGAAATGTGGCCTCTGTTGTGTTAACAACATTGATATAATGAATGAATGGTGTTTTACGGCACGTCAGCACATGAATAGGTCATATTGTGTGCAAAAACTGATGAAAGATGAAGAAATGAAGTAGTAATTAAAAATTAATGTAAGTATATAAAGATAAAACTATTTACAAATAAGGGAAGATAATCATTTGGTAGTAATATAAACTGAATATGTAAATCAACAAATGCTATAAAGACACTGACCAAGTTTGGTAAAGATCAAAAACAAAATGAAAGTGCTAGAGTGTAACCTCTGGTCAAATGTGACCCCGGGGCTACATACAATAATATATGAGAGCTGTGTGCCTTGTGGTTTCAGAGAAGATATTTTAGGTTCTTCCTTATACAAGTCTATGTAAAACGTGACCCCAGGTTCACCATTTGAATAAACTTGGTAAAGGACCATAAACTCATAGTAAATGCAACCTCTGGCTCTTGTAGTTTCAGAGAAGAACACGCTTAATTTTTTTACTATATACAGGGCTTTCCCCAGCCATTTATGGCGTGGCGGTGCCGCGATGCCTTCAACTCAGAAAGTGACTTACCGCCACGCCTTAATGTAGCCGCGATGCTTTAAATCCCTTGCCGCGATCCCTTAATCCTATCAATATACAATTTTCCCTTACTGAACAGCTGACTACCTGGCTGTGTGTAAACTGCCTGAAGCTATGACGCGTGTTGATGCAGTAAAGGCGGTCACGTGGTACTCAATACACAGGGCTTGTGTTATGTCGCAGGTTATATGCTAAGTGTTAAGTAAACAAAAGATGATTAGGGGAGTGAGTGCCGCTAATTAAATTTGGTTTATTGCCCAAATTGGTCATGATTAAAGGAGAGCAGTATCGTTGATTGGTATTTGTAACGCATGGGGCTAAATGACGGGTTTATGGATAATTTAATTGAACGTACGTTTATCGTGTATTAGTAGGATGAATTTACGAACACTAATCAATGTTTTAATCGTCAGCTTTGTAAGGTAAGTATAATGAATGAGGTAGATATTTTGTAATTATTTAATAATAACTCAATTAAGTAATTAAGTTAGCATATTTAACTGATTTTTTATCTTCATAGTTACGCTAATTAATCGATATTTTCGGGAACTTTAAAGAGAAATCGTCAGTTTGCTTATTGAAGTTCAGTGAAGATTTTGTAATGATATAATTTTTTCTTTATTAAATAATTAAGGTTGCCACCAATTGCATTTGGTATTAGAATAGCATTTTTTATTAAAATTTTTTGAAATAAAAATATAATAAAATATGTTTTTTTATTATTTCATTCATTCTTTCTGATACCAGATATACGCCAAATCTCTTCTTTTCAACTGCCATTAAAAAAAAATTGACGCGGGAAGGGGGTACCACCCCCTTTCCCACACCCATCCCCCTTTGTACGCAAAAAATGCCACCACTCCTTAAAAAAATCCTGGGGAAAGCCCTGATATATAAAACTATGTAAAACTGTGTGACGCCCGGGACTGGCCAAATTTGACCCCAGGGTCACCATTTGAACAAACTTGGTAGAGGACCATAAACTTATAGCAAATGCAAAATATTAAACCTCTGGCTCTTACAGTTCAGAGAAAGAGATTTTTTAAAAGTGTTTTCCTATACAAGTCTATGTAAAACATGACCCCTGGAGCGGGGCAGCCAAATGTGACCCCAGGTTCAACATTTAAACAAAAATTTGGTGGCTCTTGTGGTTTCAGAGAAGATTTTATTTATTTTTCCTATGTAAAACTGTGACGCCTGGGAAGGGGCCAAATTTGACCCCAGGGTCACCTGGTAAAGGACCATAAGTTCATAGTAAATGCAAAATATTAAACCTTGATGCTACTTGTAATATATGAGAGCTCTGTGCCTTGTGGTTTCAGAAAAGAAGATTTTTTAAAGTTTTTTCCTATACAAGTCTATGAAAAACATGCAAAATCTCAATATACAAATGTTGGACCTCCAGGGCATGGCCATTTTTAAGCCCGGGGACAAACTTGATAGTTTAGGCATTGGCGATCATTTTAAAAGAAAAACTGTCGAAACGTTTCGATTATATATGGTAATGGCGGCCATCTTGGATGTCGCGCTGAATTAATTTTAACAAATCTAAAAACCATTCATCTAAGGATCATCCATGTGAAGTTTGGTCACAATTGGCCAAGCGGTTTCTGAGAAGTTTTGAAGCCAAAGTTAACGACGACGGACGAAAAGTGATCCCAATAGATCACCTTGAGCCTTATAGATCAACTCGGGTGATCTAAAAACGTCAATGTAAAATAAAGTGGAAAAGGTAGGTCAAGGTCATTTATATCGACCTGATTTGGGTAGGAACATACATTTGTCATATAGATGTAAATGTGTATGAAGTTTAAAAGCTGTACTGCTTCTGGTAACAGAGTAATGGACATAATAAAAAGTTGAATGTAAAACTTCAATCTAAATTAACAGTGTAAAAAGTAAGTCAAAGTCATTTATATTGACCTGATTTGGGTAGGAACATACTGCTGTCATATAGATGTAAATGTGTATGAAGTTTAAAAGCTGTACTGCTTCTGATATCAGAGTAATGGACATAATAAAAAGTTGAATGTAAAACTAAACTTCAATTTTAATTAACAATGTGTAAAAAGTAAGTCAAGGTCATTTATATTGACCTGATTTGGGTAGGAACATATTGCTGTCATACAGATGTGTTTGAAGTTGGAAACTGTATGGCTCTTGGTATCTGAGAAATTGAGTTAATAAAAAACTTTAATGTAAAACTTAATGTAAATTAACAAAGTGCCAAAGGTAGGTCAAGGCAATTCATATTGACCCACTTTTCATTGGAACAAATAACGGTCATATAGTTATCAATATTTGTAAAGTTTGAAAGCTCTAAGGCATCTGGTGTTGAAGAAATGGACTTAACAAAACACTTTGATGTAAAAAAACAAACTTGAATGTAGAACTTCGATGTAAATTAATTTAAAGAAGTGTAAAAAGTAGGCCAAGGTCATTTATATTGACCTGATTTAGGTAAGTACATATCGCTGTCATACAGATTTAAGTGTGTATGAAGTTTGAAAACTGTACGGCTTTTGGTATCTGAGGAATTGGACTTAATAAAAAACTTGAATGTAAAAACGGGACGTACGTCCGGACGGACAAGGGTAACACTATATGCCTGCATCACTTTTGTGGCGGGGCATACAAATGCTGAGTTTGAAGTGAACTGCTTCCACCACAAACAATCGACCCTCATATAATATGTATAGCCTAAAATGCGCTGTCTTCCCCCAACATGTTTCAAACAAACATATCTACAATTCAGGAAGGTCATTTACTGACTTTGTTTCCTACATTACCTACATGCAATGAATTACATGCAGAATCTATAAATCTCGTTAACTGTGACTTTTTACATTGTCACTACAAAAAAAAATTCTTACAGAAGTGGAACTACTGAAAAGACAAGACGAACTGTAGTTTAACAGTTCAGCCAAACTTTGTATTTCATAATATATACACAGGTGCTCTAAAATTCTTTCAATTACCTTATGAATATCATGATTGTATACAACACATTTTAAGAATATAGTTTAAACGGACGGACAGACGACTCGCCATTCCATAATCTCGCATTCCCATAATCTCTGCTGGCCTACTAGTAAAGCTAAAAACTGATAGGGAACAACTGTATAAAGTTTCATGACCATAGGTCAATATTTTGGCGAGCTGTGACCTATGTTAGGTTACAGGTTGAAGTTTTATAAAAAGAGGCATACTGCAATATGTCCAAATGTCAATAAGCTCTGAAACTAGACAATTAATGAGTAAAATGTATATTTGGCTTACTACCGTAATAGTTATTTTCCTTGATGGTTGAAAATATGCAAATTTCATACTAAGTGATTATAAGTTTTAGTTCTTACAACCATATGCTTAATTGTTATGTGATAAACAGAATCTCACATTCGTGATAATTTCTAATTTAATTTTATAGGCTTGTTAGCAAAACTGATCCGGTGCTTGCTAAGCCGTCAAATCCTGTCAACTCGCTGCAATGTCCTTTTTGTCTCTTCTCTAACTTCTGCATTTTTCGACTTGTACTTCCCATTTCTGATACACCGAATATTGTCAATACCACATCTGTCATCTAATCGTCCTTGTAACTGGAGACTAATATCTGACCTGTGGGATTAATACATATTTATTCATTACTTTTAACTGCTTTAAACCGATACATGGCAATATTGAAATACCTCTAACTGTAAGAAAATCATAGCATTATAGCTTTATACATAAAGTTGACCTTTGACATGTCTGACTTGGGACTAAGCGTCTCCGTGGCCGAATGGTTAACGACGTTGCAGGTTCAAGTGTCGATTCTTACAGATGGCGGGAGGTGTACAGTACTGGTTCTACCAAGGAAAAGTGGCTGCCTCCACCACAAAATATCGACCGTCATATATAACCTTACATGTGTTGAAAATGACCTAAAACACCATACAAACGCAAAATGAAAAAAGTTAAAGTGAATATTTAATATTTGTTCAGATAGACACACATACAAACAGAATTTGATTTCCATTCCCAATTGTACTTCAAAAATAACAATAACACTGATTTCTACTTTTATTGGCCTTGAAGTCAGGAGACATTGCTCTCTTTGTACACTGCGGCAAGGCCTGGTGGTAGAGTGTCCTCCCTTGCGGGAGGTCGTGGATTCAATCCCAAACTGGTTCATACCAAAGACTTTGCAAAAATGGTACTCCCTTGCTAGACGTTCAGTAAATGAACAGTAGTTCTATGACAGGTAGGCCCGGTGTCATTATGTGACTGGGTGGGGTATCATGTCATGCATCTACTGCATGATAATTTCAATGTGGCAGCCCTATATAAGTTGAGCATAGAGCTCACTGCATTGTTAAAAGTGATTTTAAACCCATGCATACATACTCGTTGTCTGTCTTGCCTATTGATGTACAGCATCAGTACACTGTCATTTCCAAACAATCTTTTTTAATAGCTGGGCCAGGTGTTTCTACTGATACTTTGATCTATGCACCGCGACAGCTACTCCCACCTCATCCGCACACCATATTTGGCTGTTACAAGAAACCTAAATCTGAAAATAGTTTTCCTAAAATCATAATACATCAAGTGATGTGTGCTGCCTTAAATAGTATAAATTATTATTAGGAAAATCTTTAAAAAAACGTTCTTCTGAGATTACCAAATATTTTATCACACCTTTTACAAAAGGTATGCATTCAGGGCCGTTTGGCCATCTTGTTAAATATATGCCGCTTTCAACTTAGTTTTTGAAGCTGCAGTGTTTTCGGCTCATCTCCATAATTTATCTTGGTGTAAGAGGATGAGCCTGGCATGTTCATTCCTGTTAGGCGCCATATAGCCTTTCACGTGTTGGTGCGCCGTAAAACCCAATTCAATCGTTTGAACTAAATTAATCTTTTGTTACAGTACCAACTTGAGCACATATTCTTTTAACATCAAACATTTATAATTATAACATTTAATGTTTTTTTAACCAATACCAAATTTTATATAAACCAGCAATTTTATACCTTCTGACAGCCATGGTTTGTGTCTTCTCACACAGTTGCAGTTCCACAGCATCTTGCTCAGCCTTTTAAGCCTACCGAAATATAAAACGTAAACAAAATGTTTATCAAAACAAAGAAATGTCAACACTGTGAGACAAACAAGTCAACAGGAAGTTTGATCAATATATGCCATGAGTCTGATTCTCATAGTATGCTAAACTTACTGGGAACATGTATAAAGCCCCAGTGCCTACAGGCCCAATTATTGTAGACTATTCTCCATATCACTCCCAAATTTTTGAAATTTAATTTAATTTTAAATGATTTCTAAAATAATCAAGTCGTCCTATAATTATTTCTTTAAATTTCCCCCTATTAAAGTTTAAAAGTTTTAAATGTAACCCATAATTAAAAACTCATTTGATAATGGATTCTTTAATATTGATACTTGCATATTTTGAAATAAAAAGAGAACCTCATCTGTTTCAGAACACAAACACATTTGTCCGAAATATATACTATCCGAATTTACTACTACTTTTGCGATTGTTTTCCAACCGGCAACTGACATAGTTTAGTAAAACAGTATTCGGTAAACATGTATTATTTTCTTGAAAATTCTCATTATATTGATACACTTCTTTGTTTTAATAAGCAAGCATATCTTGTGTTTATAATATAAAGCAGATTAACTTTTGTTTTGACTCCGTGACGAGTCAAATGATTTATTTGGGAAACCGCGGTCATAAAACAACTTCATTTTTTGTTTATGCTCGTAAACAGTCTTCACAAATTGTTTAAATCAGAAAGTATGCATTTAAAAGAAACTGGAATGAACAGTTTTCTATAGCTACATGGCTAAATACGTACAGACTGGGCTCAGTGTTGGAATTTCGAAGGATAGAATGTTCGCGAAAAATTGATGACATAATAAGCCATAAATTGTAGTCCGAACTTTCAACACCAAATTGTCTATCGAAAAAAACAGAAATTGACGAGTGACGTTTTTAGTGAAATAAACAATACTTATAGAATTGTATTTATGCAAGAATTATGTTGAGTTATCGTTCCAAAATACTTACTATTGCGCATTTATTAACGCCGCATGGTTTGGTACAACGTTCTTCCAAGCGCGCGTTCCAAACGGTGACGTCATTAACTGTCGCTCGGCAGAATAATCCAGTTTACGCCGGTGCGTTATAATTTAAACTAGGCTAATAGCGAGTGGAAACTCTTCGAAGTTTAAATACTTGGGCCTAAATTACCGACAATAACATGTTATTTTCAAAGAAATAACATAACTTGTTATCATTTGAATTTCCCGCTCAAATAAATGTTGAATGCGCATGCGCAATTGTTAAAAAATCAACAACATGTAGGCATTCACACGAGTAATCAGTATTTGTATTTTACTTGATTTAAGTAAAAACATAATTAACCAAGAATGGTGTAACAATCTTCTTTGACCATGGTCATCATGGGCGGATCCGAGGGTGGGTGTTGGTGGAGGACAATCTTTCTTTGACCATGGTCATCATAGGCGGATCCGTAGGACAATCTTTTTTGATCATGGTCAGCATGGGCGGACAATCTTTCTTTGACCATGGTCATCATGGGCGGATCCGGGAGGACAACGGTCATCATGGGCGGATCTGTGGGGGAGTGGGGAGCAAGCTAGCGCACCCCTCCCCTTAAAAAATTGGCAAAATAAGTTTATTTGTTATTTGGAGGGTTTTCTGCTTGTTAGTCCCCACCGGTCCCGTGGGGGGTTGTGACTATTTAGTTCTCCACCGGTCCCTGGGATGGGGGACTATAGGTTTGCACGCTGTTCATCCGTCCTTCCGAAATGCTTGTCTGGGCCATATTTTCAATACTATAACACTTAAGAGATACCAAACTTGGTATGTGAATACATCTTGGATAGCGGTGTGTCGAATAACAAAATAAGGTCGTTGTAACCTTGACCTGTGACCTCTGTCATAGAAAATGCTTGTCCAGACCGTATTTTCAATACTATAACACTTAGAGATACCAAACTTGGGATGTGGATACATCTTGGGATAGCGGTGTGTCGCGTACCAAAATAAGGTCATTCTGACCTTGATCTTTGACTTCCATCATAGAAAATGTCTGGAAAATGTTTGTCTGGGCCGGTGGGGGACTATGGATTGCCCTGCAATTCTTGATGCTCTTGTTAACCAAAAAGATGTTTACCCCACTAAAAGCCCATTTTTACGCACCGCTAACATGAAATCTTGGATCGCCCCTAGTCACGTCATTCAACATGATTGACCAGGACTTTAAGCATCTGACCTTTGCCAACCATGGTTCAATGTGCACCCTGTAATGGCAGAGGTTGACCATAGTTGACCATGGTAACGTTTCGCAAGGATATGAATAACTGTTGACACATATAGACAACACAGTATGTCTTGCTATTATATTCTTTTATATCGGTATTTGAGAGATAGAAACAAAATCCTCCTTGAAGCAAACGGTAAACAAATATGCTAGACTTATTAAAAAAATACATACATCACGACAAATTACATGCTGTAATATGAACCAGCAGAAATACTTTGAAAAAGAAACATCAGTGTGCAGTCACCTGGAGTGGACAAAAATCAGATCATCTCTTTGCAGTTATTTGGAGTGGATAGCTAAATTAATACATCTCTTGGTAGTGGTTTGGAGTGGGTAGATACAATACTATATCTCTGTGGAGTCATTGTAGTGGATAGTTAAAATTTACAAATCTCATTGGGGTCATTTGGAGTGGACTCGAATGGAGTGGACTCCAACTGTGGTCCACTGCATATCAACCTCTTCATCCACTGCAAATCAACTTTGACCACTCCAAGTTGTCTGGCTATTACCGACTTCGCGGTGACTGAACATAAAATTCAAATCTTATACTGGAAATTAGAATTATATTTTTTTAATTAATCGTTATTTTAACATATTTTACTATTCTGCTGTTGGTTATTAATACATCGATGGGTTCTTTAGTCCAGAAATAATCCGAAATTTTTTAAAGAATTCCGGGTCATAAACCCGTTATTAGTGTCGCCTTGTTAATAGGTACACACATCGCAAAGGATTGTGGGTAGCCAATTTATGTCGGGTGAAGAGAAATGTGACTTTTGGAAAACAAAAACGAAAAACACACGTTATTAAATGCATTAAAGTTTGAAATACCTATTGCTTCCAAAATTGTTCATTGTATTTATCATTTTTATTACATTTTCATTGATCCGTGCTCTAATTCCCCCGCGTTCCCCGCGAATCTATCACGGAGAATCGCGGTGATTTCTTTCTTTCGAGACTGGATTTTGCAATCGCGGCGATTTTTACAGTCGCGGGGAATCCTGCGATATTTCGGGTGACAATCCGCGGTAAGATCGCGGGGATTTGTGACTTTGATTGAAAAACGGCCGCGGGGAAGCTGCGAAAAAGTCGTTATCCGCGAGGCAGCAACTGTACATTGTAATTAAATAAAATACAAATTACAGGTAAAAAATGATTTACGTTTCTATTATGAAAATAGATTACTTGAAAATTAGTATATAAATTGTTCAAACACAGCTGCTTATGATTAGACAATGTTAATTAAATAGCAATGTGTTTTGTTTTTTAACTTGTTACTGTGTACAAACCTTGGTGAACTTACTAAATGAAGACTCAGAACACTGAGATTATTTTGAATTCAACGATTTTCACCATTATTTGTCCGAAAGATTTATTTTAATTGTTTATCAAGTTATTACTTAAACTACATATATATTTATATATAATTTGTTTGCTTAGACAGAATACATATATATTTATATATAATTTGTTTGCTTAGACCAAAATAATAGTTTGCAAATGTCCTTGAAGGTTAATCGATTTTTTATATAGAAAATCATAATTAGGTTTTAGCCAAAATGTGAGATTAAATGGCTTCTTGTATATGCAGAATTGCTTTTTGGTTCTGTATACTGTTTTTCATTTTTTCATTGTCGTATGTGTTCTCTCTCACTTGGTCATATTTACACATTTTTCTATTATACATAAATGACTGAAGTAAAAATAATGTCCGTTAATTGTCAGGGCCTTGGGTCAGCAGAAAAACGACTTGACGTTTTTAACTATATAAAAAGTAAAAAGTGTCATATCTTTTGCCTACAAGATATCTTATACATTCAACACCTGTAACTGAGAAGTCTATTCGTTCAGAATGGGGTAATGAGTGTATTTTCAGCTCAGGTAAATCAAATGCCCGAGGAGTAGCTATACTTTTTAACAAAGACCTAGACTATAAAGTACATAATTATATATCTGACCCTGAGGGAAATTTTATAACTGTAGATTTAACTGTTAATAACAAGAGATTAACCCTTATTTCACTGTATGGCCCAAACACAGATTCCCCTTCATTTTTTGATAGGATAATGACAACTGTAGAGACCATGAATAATAATAATGACCTGATTTTATGTGGAGATTTTAATTTGGTCAAAGATCCTGAGATAGATTATTATAACTATAAAAATATTAACAATAAAAATGCACGTGCAAAACTGTTAGAAATCAAAACTTGCTATAATCTTATTGACCCATATAGAGAATTTTATCCCAATTTAAGAAGGTACACATGGAGAAAGAAGACACCATTAAAACAAGCAAGACTAGATTTCTTTTTAGTTTCAGAAAATCTTTTATCGTTTGTAAATAAGTGTACTATTGAAGCAAGCTCGTAACCGCTCAGATCATTCAATTATCATGTTAAACTGCAACTTCACTGAATTTATAAAGGGCAAACCCCTTTGGAAACATAACAATTCGCTTCTAAGTGATATTGAATGTTTAAATATAATGAATAACAAAATAGATGAAATTAAAATTCAATATGCGCTTCCAATCTATAATATTGATTACATTAACAACATACCAAATAATGAACTTCAATTTACAATTACTGATCAATTATTTTTGGATACATTGTTGATGGAATTAAGAGGAAAATCAATATCATATTCAAGCCACAAAAAAAAAGTAAATGAAAAACGTGAAAATGACCTTTTTCTTGAAATACAACATTAAGAACAAAGACTTTCTCCTGATCAAATACCCACTCTTGATCTATTAAAAGATGAACTACTGTTACTTCGTAGGCAAAACATGAATGGTTTTCTTATTAGATCACGAGCTCAATTAATAGAAGATGGAGAAAAACCAACTAAATATTTTTGCAATTTAGAGACACATAACTTTACTAGTAAAATTATACCCAAAATTGAAAAGCCTGATGGGAGTATAATCACAGACCAGAAAGATATTCTAAAAGAAACTGAAACCTTCTACAAATCTCTATACTCCAGCAGAGATGAAATATTAGAAGCAATAGATTTAGATAAAGAATTGTCAGAACTAAGTGTACCCAAATTGAATGAGGAGGAATCTAAGTCATTAGAGGGCCTATTAACCTATCAGCAAGCATCATTATCGCTATTTTGTATGAAAAATAATCATTCGCCGGGTACTGATGGTTTTGGGGCTGACTTCTTTAAAGTATTTTGGAAGAAACTGGGGCATTTTGTTGTGAGAGCTATAAATTGTGGGTATATTAATGGGGAACTGTCTGTAACACAGAAAGAGGGTATTATTACACTTATCCCTAAAGATAACAAACCAAGAAGATTTTTAAAAAATTATAGGCCAATTTCTCTCTTAAACTGCGATTATAAAATTGCTTCAGGGGCCATTGCTTATAGAATAAAATCTATCTTAAACAAACTAATTAATGAAAATCAAACAGGTTTTATTGCAGGGAGATATATGGGGGAAAACACAAGAATGACATTTGATATCATGCAGTTTGCAGAAGAAAATAATTTACCAGGACTCATTTTACTCGTTGATTTTGAGAAGGCATTTGATTCTCTTTCATGGAAATTTATTCACAGCGTTCTTAAATTTTTCAATTTTGGAAACTCGATAATTTCTTGGATAAAAACTTTCTATAGAAATGCGAAACTGGCGGTTAATCAAGGAGGTAATTTATCTGAGTTTTTCAGCATAGGCAGGGGATGCCGTCAGGGGGACCCATTATCGCCTTATATATTTATATTATGTGCTGAAATTTTAGCAATAAAAATACAAAACAACAAAAAAATTAAAGGAATATCTATAAATGATATGGAATATAAACTTTCACAATTTGCCGATGATACTTCCATTTTTCTGGATGGGTCAGATACTTCACTCAATGAAACACTCAATGAACTTTCCTATTTTGCCAACATTTCTGGACTCAGGGTGAACTTTGACAAGACACAGGTAGTTTGGATTGGGACAAGAAAATACAGTACAGACTCAATTAAAACCAAGTGGAAATTAACATGGGGAAGCAACCAATTTAAATTGTTAGGTATACACTTTAATGTTGATCTTGATAAGATAATTGATATAAACTATAATGATAAGATAGAAAAAATACAAAACCTAATCAAACTTTGGAAACGTAGATATCTTACACCGATTGGTAAAATAACAGTAATTAAAACAATATTATTACCCATTCTTAATCATTTATTTATTACATTGCCTAACCCAAATGATACAACTATTAAAAAAATAAATGACATGTTTTATGAATTCTTATGGCAGGGACCAGCAAAGATAAAGAAAAGCATTTTAATTAAACAATATAATGAGGGTGGTCTGAAAATGATTAATCTCCAAGCATTCATATATGGACTTAAGGCAACTTGGATTAGAAGACTCATGTTTAAAGGTGGACAATGGCAACATATTGTTACCCATATTATAAACTTAAAAGACCTAATAAACCTGGGGATAGGTTTTGCAGAATTATTAATAATAACAATGACTAACATATTTTGGAAGGATGTGTTAAAAGCTTACATTAATATTTTAGAACTAAATAAGGGCATTTTATGTGCTAACAATTGTTCAATAACTCCACTATTTCATAATCCTAATATTTTAATTGGAGGTAATGTAATATTTTACAAATCTTGGTACTCAAAAGGTATTCATCAACTTAATGATTTAATAGATGAGAATGGAAACTTTTATTCTGTTGAGGAATTTAATAACTTGTATAATGTAAATGCACATTTTCTACTATACAATGGAGTTATTGCAGCAATTAAAGCTTACATTAGAAAAAATATCTCCACAGACAAATGGAAAAAATACAAAGTCCTATTCTTCCTTTTAATATCATTTCATTTATTAAGAATAAACATGGATCAAGGGACCTTTATAATATTATTAACCAAAACCCCAGCAAACCAACTTCAAAATCCAAATGGGATGAAATTTATAACATAGAGGAAGAAACATGGAATGATATATACATATCCCCCTTTAAATCCTCAACAAATACAACATTACAATGGTTTCAAGTACGGTTAAACCATAGAATTCTTCCAACCAGAAAATTTCTTCATAAAATAAACATCATTGATAGTCCAATGTGCAAGTATTGTCAAGAAGAGGAAACATTAACACATATGCTTTGGTATTGTCCCGAAACCCAATCGATTCTTAATAAGTTAAAAACTTGGCTGTTCAGCAATAACATATATTTACATTTCACAGAAGAATCATTTATATTTAATATTAGTAACACGTTAACACCAGCCGATTTGTACATACTACTAGAAATGAAGTATTATATTTTCTCAACCAAACATTTACAAAGTAAACTGTCTATAGAGGCCTTTAAAAACAGAATGAGAAAATCGTTTAGTATTTTGGAATGTATAGCAACAACAAACAATGTACTCGAACCATTTGTTAAAAAAAGGAGCAAATATAAGAACCTTTTTAGTTAGTTTTGATCTGTAAATATCAGAGACTTCACCCTTCCATCTTGTGTTTTCTGTAATATTCTGGCCAAGGAACTGACATAACAGTCTGATATTCTATATTATATAACGATGAGTGAAATGTGAAATGTGATCAAGTGTGGGGAACATAAACAACCCATTTTTTTTTTTTTCTCCTTATTTATTATAGTTATTTGTTTTATCTTTTCCCCTAAAAAACAGTACTCTTCTAAATAGTGACTTTATTACACAAATAGAGATAAAACAACACAAACAAGCTAAATCTTTAAAAGACAACCATTTATACAGAATTCTCATATCTAATACAAATAATAGATAATTTTATTATGTAGATCACTTGTGTATTGTATAATATTTTAGATGTGTTTGTTTGTAAGGCGTGCGGTGGGATGGTCCTCCCCGACCCACAACATGCCAAATTACGGGGAGAATAAATGGGTCACCATTGGTGACTGAAAAAAAAAAAAAAAAAAATTCAGGTCGGCCGGAAATTCAAGATGGCTGCCACGGCTAAAAATAGATTTTCAAAATACAAGTTTGTAGCGACTACTTCTTGAAAACTATAAGTGATATTGATATGGGACTTTTTGTAAAATGATCAGCATGACATGATGTAAGTCCTTGTCAAAAATCGTTTTGATTCGATGTTAAACATGGCTGTCAGGGCCAAAAATAAAATTATGTTTGTTTCCCCTTCCCGACCGACCCACCGAAATTGCCGCGACCCGAATTATTTTTTCGACACTGGCGAATATTTTTTTTATTTTTTTATTTTTTTTTTGTCTTAAATGTGTCTTATAGGTAGCATGTATTCCAGTTTTGATCTCAAATAAAAGAAATGAAATAAAAAAAATATTTTACCTACCTACCTACCCAACCCTTTTTTGCATGGGTCGGGAAGGGGAAACAAACATAATTTTATTTTTGGCCCAGTGGCCATCTTTGTTTACATAGAGTTATATAATGAAAACTTGTAGCGACTATTCCTCTGACACTACTTGACGGATTTTCATGAAACTTCACAGGAATGTTGCTCTTGATGTCTAATTGATCCTAGCAAAATTTCAGGTCGGCCGGAAATTCAAGATGGCCGCCACGGCTAACAATAATTTTTCAAAAAACAAGTTTGTAGCGACTACTTCCTGAAATCAAAATCAATCAGTAGAGCTTCAAGGTCATTGACCTCTTGTTAAATTTGTATACCAATCACTTAAAGACATCACACCAGCCTAATACATCCTATAGAAATAGTGGGGGCATAATTATGATTGTTTTTTTCATGCATTGTGAAAAGTACGAGAATTTCATGCAAAATTGGTGATTGGTATGTACCGTTATATTATGAGGCCCCGACAAACCATTTTAAATCCGATTTAATTATTTCTGAATTTTATGTGTTACACTACCAGCATGATTTAATTTCAACATTTTTAGTATTGATTTTGGTTAAGTTTAAGACAACATATATTATATTGTTAATTTAATAATAATTATGTGTATTTTAAACTTACATTAATTGGGTCTTCTAAAATGATCTCCAAATACAGTCTTTGATGAACAATAAACTGACCCATCTTAACCAAATTCGATTTCGGTATCCACAGGATGATCGACGTGAGTTGTCCAAACTAATGTTTTCATTCCAATGACACACAGTTAAGTTTGTTTTTAAAATGTACTGTATATCACCACAAGAACCTATCCTTTTGTCGTGAAAAATGTTTAGTATGTTATAAAAAGATTCCACTAAATAAGAGTCCATACTGAAAATGTAATTCTGGGGAGTTTTGTAAACGTAAAAACTATTGATTGTCGATAATAAAAGCTGTTTTGCAAAAGGGTCTGTTATGATAATACGACTTGGCTCATAATTTTTATCTGTTTTACATCTGGATGCTGGATCCCAATTTAGAGAAAATACCATACATGGGACATATGTGGGACTACATTGTAGAAAGGATATTTTGTCATGATTGTAATGTTGTTTATTGTGTATTATTTCAGTCTATACATATTTGTTATAATAAAATAAATTGAATTTGCAGATTTTGCCTTTTTAGCTCGACTGATCAGAGATCAGCAGAGCTTATGCCGTGGTGCGGCGTCCATCTGTCTGTCCGTAAACTTTTATTTGTAGCGACTACTCCTCTGAAACTACTGGATGGATATTCATGAAACTTTACAGAAATGTTGCCCATAAAGTCTAGTTGATCCTAGCAAAAATTCATGTTGATGCGAAATCCAAGATGGCCGCCAAAGCTAAAAATAGAGTTTTAAAATACAAGTTTGTAGCGACTACTTCTTGAAAACTATAAGTGATATTGATATGGGACTTTTTCTAAAATGATCAGCATGACATGATGTTGGTCCTTGTCAAAAATCGTTTTGATTCGACGTTAAACATGGCTGCCAGCGGCCATCTTTGTTTACATAGAGTTATATAGTAAAAACTTGTAGCGACTACTCCTCTGAAACTACTTGACAGATGTTCATGAAACTTCACAGGAATGTTGCTCTTGATGTCTAGTTGATCCTAGAAAAATTTCAGGCTCGCCGGAAATTCAAGATGTCCGCCACAGCTAAAAATAGATTTAAAATAAATAAGTTGTAGCGACTACTTCTTGAAAACTATAAGAGATATTGATATGGGACTTTTTCTAAAATGAGCAGCATGACATGATGTTGGTCCTTGTCGAAAATCGTTTTGATTCGACATTAAACATGGCTGCCAGCGGCCATCTTTGTTTACATAGAGTTATATAATGAAAACTTGTAGCGACTACTCCTCTGAAACTACTTGACAGATTTTCATAAAACTTCATAGGATTGTTGCTCTTGATGTCTATTTGATCCTAGCAAAATTTCAGGTCGGCCGGAAATTCAAGATGGCCGCCACGGCTAAAAATAGATTTTTAAAAAATGTTTGTAGCGACTACTTCTTGAAAACTATAAGAGATATTGATATGGGACTTTTTCTAAACTGATCAGCATGACATGATAGTTATCCGAGTCGAACATTATTTTGATTTGACGTTAAACATGGCTGCCAGTGGCCATCTTTGTTTACATAGAGTTACATAATGAAAACTTGTAGCGACTACTCCTCTGAAACTACTTGACGGATTTTCATGAAACTTCACACGAATGTTGCTCTTGATGTCTAATTGATTCTAGCAAAATTTCAGGTCGGCCGGAAATTCAAGATGGCTGCCATGGCTAAAAATAGATTTTTAAAAATACAAGTTTGTAGCGACTACTTCTTGAAAACTATAAGTGATATTGATATGGGACTTTTTCTAAAATGATCAGCATGACATGATGTTGGTCCTTGTCAAAAATCGTTTTGATTCAATGTTAAACATGGCTGTCAGCGGCCATCTTTGTTTACATAGAGTTATATAATGAAAACTTGTAGCGACTACTCCTCTGACACTACTTGACGGATTTTCATGAAACTTCACAGGAATGTTGCTCTTGATGTCTTATTGATCCTTGCAAAATTTCAGATCGGCCAGAAATTCAAGATGACCGCCACAGCTAAAAATAGATTTTTAAAAAATAAATTGTAAAGACTACTACTTGAAAACTATAAGAGATATTGATATGGGACTTTTTCTAAAATAATCAGCATGACATGATGGTTATCCAAGTCGAATATTATTTTGATTCAATGTTAAACATGGCTGTCAGTGGCCATCTTTGTTTACATAGAGTTATATATTAAATGAAAACTTGTAGCGACTACTCCTCTGAAACTACTTGACGGATTTTCATGAAACTTCACAGCAATGTTGCTCTTGATGTCTAATTGATCCTAGCAAAATTTCAGGTCAGCCGGAAATTCAAGATGGCCACCACGGCTAAAAATAGATTTTCAAAAAACAAGTTTGTAACGACTACTTCCTGAAAGAAAAAACAATCAGTAGAGCTTCAAGGTCATTGACCTCTTGTTTCAATTTGAAATATTTAAATGTTTCTATTCGAAACAGTAAAATGAACATTTACCAATTGTAAGAAACATTGCACATTGTAGTCTTATATAAAATTATGTCAGGGCCTCAATAAATATTTTTCGCAGTAGAGGATTAACAAGTTTGTGATGTCTCTAGCTGTAAAATGTACATGATCTTTTGATTCTGGTGTGGTGTATTTAAAACTTTACAAATATTGTACATGAACACATTCTTTCAATGACCATAAGGCCAAAAATAAAATTATGTTTGTTTCCCCTTCCCGACCCATGCAAAAAAGGGTTGGGTAGGTAGGTAGGTAAAATATTTTTTTTATTTCATTTCTTTTATTTGAGATCAAAACTGGAATACATGCTACCTATAAGACACATTTAAGACAAAAAAAAAAAAAATAAAAAAAAAAAAAAAAAAATAATAAATAAATAAAAAAAAAAAAAATTTTCGCCAGTGTCGAAAAAATAATTCGGGTCGCGGCAATTTCGGTGGGTCGGTCGGGAAGGGGAAACAAACATAATTTTATTTTTGGCCTAATGGGGTGACAATTTGATACACAAAGTATAGAGGTTCCTGAAGGTTTACATTATCATGACATAATAATACAGGTACATTGTAAGTTAGCCTAGGTAATTGCAATGTATGCATGGTCAATGTATGTAACTACCACACATCTGTTTACCTACCTAGAACCTCATTTTCAAGCATGCTAAGTAACACATGTACATTTATACCGGTAATATTGCTGGGATACACGTCTGTGTTTGGTCAAATTTGAGCCAAAATGAAATCAATTTCAAAATTTTGGATTTCAACCACAGGGAATCCAGAGCGCTTGATCAAAAAAAAATATTCTTTTATATAATATATTGAATAGGGTTGAATCAAGCTGTATAGGCTATGGGAATAGTTTACCACATCTGTGGACTACAGCCAACATTTACTATTTTACCCGTTTTTCACTCCGTGTCGATAGTACACGCACTTAAAACTATTTATCCGTGTAGCGGAAATACTAATGATGCTATCTGACTATATGTCTCCTCGTGATATCGCGTACACAAACCGAACAAAAAATGTAGCACAAGAATAACCAATGTTGACAGTGTTGAAAATGCCGGAAGAGGAATTTCAAGGGCAAAATAAATGACGCTTTCTGATTGGCTGATAATAAACGACAATCATTGTTCAGCCAATCAGAAAGCGTCATTTATTTTGCCCTTGAAATTCCTCTTCCGGCATTTTCAACACTGTCAACATTGGTTATTGTTGTGCTACATTTTTTGTTCGGTGCAAATTAAGAGGAAAACTAACGGGATGCCGTGAGTTTTTAAAAAATCAAGATTGCCGTGTGTCCCTTTAAAAGCGTGGAAATGTCAGTTTTATAGTGGACCACCCATATTTTGTTCAAGAAACATGCTTTTGATGTTCTTGGTGTGAATTTAATAAGTATTGAGGGCCATGTGGAAGATTAGTTTAAAACTAAATATGTCACCCTCTTTAAATAAAGTCTCTTATCTTAAATCTTATCTTATCTTATTAAACGAATAAAATTGAAAAAAACAACAACTAATAATAAAAAAATTTAACAGATATTTTTTTACGTATATCATAATACAGAACATTAGGACGAATTATGATGTCAGTACTTCAATTGCTATCTCCATTGCATCAGATTGCCAAAATAACAAATATAATTTTGGAATGTCGGCCAGAGGTCATGAGAAGAAAGGTATTATTAGATAGGAAATTCATTTCTGCATGAGATAGTGTATCAGGTGTGTGTATTTGATATGTTTGTATACATCTGCTTGACCTCAGAAAATTAACACTAAAATGTCCTGTTAACAGTCCTTCATAAATAATTATAATAACAGAAGGTAATAATCAAAAGATGCAATTTCCTGTGCCCCCACCTTTTCCAAAAAAACCACAACAAAAGTAAATAAATAAAAGATCTTAAAATTCAATACATTTTCTTCGATCTTTGAATTTATTAGAGTTAAGAACGGACCCCTTGGGATTTGGATTTTTACATAGTGACTAGGTGTTGCTTTAAGGATAAATACAGTATATCCACCATATCGGATAAGATCATGCCTGCTGTTCAGTTCATGCCTAAGATCATGCATGCCATCTTAACCTGCTCTAATGTACCTCGAATAGCTTCACTTGTGATTCTACCCAGCAGTGACTACAATGCAAATAGAAATCACCAGTGACTTCAGTTTGTACTGCTGACCTTATGGGCATTTCATTAAACTTAAAGGGAGTACATCAGGCTTTTAATGGTGGTTTAGGGGTCCGACTTAAAATTGACAAATAATGATATTTTCTATTCTAAAGGGCATAAACATAATAAATGAGTCTAAAAATGACCCCTTATTTGCAAAGAAACTCATTGTGCACAGTACTATGTGCTCAGTGTCCATTCTAGAAACTCAAAAGTAGGGGGGATTTTCCAAAATCCCCCCTTCTTGGAAAATCCCCCCTTCTTCTGAAAAATAGGGGGGAATTCAAAAGTATTGGGGGGATTCTTTAAAACGTATACCAAGGCATATGGCTTCAACTTTATTCTAAAATTGCACGGCTTTACGTTTTTGGTTTCGCCCTCCGCGCTGGTTGTCTGAACTGGGTCTGAATCTACACACTTTTCAGACGATTCAGATGATGGTTGCTCTGAGGCTTTAGCCTTAGGTGTTATGAAAAAGTCGGAAATTCGCCTGTTTTTTTTACCCGACATCGTCACAATATTAGTCTGCAAACCGCGATGTTTACCGGTGCTAATTTGTATAATCGTCTGTAGACGATGCTAATGTTTACCGGTGCTAATTTGTATAATCGTCTGTAGACCAAATTTAAAAGATTGTAAATTTCCGAGAACAATCATAATTTTGCATTTTAATACTAGATAGTATCATGTCTTCAAGAAATAAAATGATTACAATTCGAAAGAACTAAAATAAAGCTCAAAAGAGAAATATTTATGTAAATATATTTCGTTCATTGTGGCGAAATTCGTATTACTCATACTTACTAAGGGAGAGAACCGTATAGTATTGAAGGAGTAAACATGCATTGGGTGAGACAGAGGTTTTAGTCAATCGCGACAGCTACATATTCATGTTTTTAAGCTTTTATTTAAGTTTGTCAGAACTCATATTCTCCATTTTGTCGGATAGTCGCTGGTTCAAAATTATGCGCGCTAATCCCGCATTCCGTGAAAAAACATGCGGGATCTACGAAAAATTGGCGTGAATCCCGCAATCGCGCGTTCTAGAATGGACACTGTAGTGCTATCCTAGGTGACGTACCAGGGTTAATTTCAGCATTTTAAGTCAGATTCCGTCATAGCTATATGGTACGTGTATGCAACATTTAGACATTAGCAAAATGGTTTTAATATCATATTTTGATTGATATAAGTGTTTTATCATGAACTGGAACATTTTTGTAATTTAAGATGTTTCTTGAAAAATCCTGATGTACTCCCTTTAAAGAGACTGAAGGTGATCTGGATGATTGATTAGTGTCAGTCCAAATAGGAATGAAAACCCCCATCATAAATATGCTCAGTTTCATATGACATGTTCATTTGTAATTAAGCTGCATGTTACCTTCCGTTTAATTAGTTTTTATGAAAATGTTTTTTGACCTTTTGACTATTGCATATATGCTTTAGTGCATACCGGGTATGCATGTTAAATCTGAAACACATTATGATATTTGTGTTTTGGATTGACACCCATAATGCCTTCAGATCACTTCCAGTACCTTTAAAGGTGATCTGGAAGGATTTAGGGTGTTATTGAATTCAAAGAAAGAACATTCCATTATATAAATGTAGCGAGTTATGGGGTTAAAGGAGAAGTTAAAAAAATACCACAAAATGTGAACCATAGTATGCGTATTGTTTCCACCCTGTTTTATTTACAATTTCCCTGCCATTCTATAATGTAAAGCATGGTATGTTAAAAGCACTGGTATAAATAAATGGAAATTGTTTATATAATACTCCCCTATGTAACAAATTAATTTTTAGCTTGACTGATCAGAGATCAGCAGAGCTTATGCCGTGGTGCGGCGTGCGGCGTGCGGCTGTCCGTCTGTCTGTCCGTAAACTTTTTTTTGTAGCGACTACTCCTCTGAAACTAGTGAATGGATTTTCATGAAACTTTACAGAAATGTTGCCCATAAAGTCTAGCTGATCCTAGTAAAAATTCATGTTGATGTGAAATCCAAGATGGCTGCCAAATCTAAAAATAGGTTTTTAAAAAATAAGTATGTAGAGACTACTTCTTGAAAACTCTAAGTGATATTGATATGGGACTTTTTCTAAAATGATCAGCATGACATGATGTTGGTCCTTGTCGAAAATCGTTTTGATTCGACGTTAAACATGGCTGCCAGCGGCCATCTTTGTTTACATAGAGTTATATAATGAAAACTTGTAGCGACTACTCCTCTGAAACTACTTGACGGATTTTCATGAAACTTCACATGAATGTTGCTCTTGATGTCTTATTGATCCTAGCAAAATTTCAGGTCGGCCGGAAATTCAAGATGGCCGCCCTGGCTAAAAATATATTTTCAAAATACAAGTTTGTAGCGACTACTTCTTGAAAACTATAAGTGATATTGATATGGGACTTTTTCTAAAATGATCAGCATGACATGATGTTGGTCCTTGTCAAAAATCGTTTTGATTCGACGTTAAACATGGCTGCCAGCGGCCATCTTTGTTTACATAGAGTTATATAGTAAAAACTTGTGACTACTCCTCTGAAACGACTTGGCGGATTTTCATGAAACTTCACAGGAATGTTGCTCTTAATGTCTAATTGATCCTAGCAAAATTTCAGATCGGCCAGAAATTCAAGGTGGCCACCACAGCTAAAAATAGATTTTTAAAAAATAAGTTTGTAGCGACTACTTCTTGAAAACTATAAGTGATATTGATATGGGACTTTTTCTAAAATGATCAACATGACATGATGGTTATCCGAGTCGAACATTATTTTGATTCGACGGTAAACATGGCTGCCTGGCCATCTTTGTTTACATGGAGTTATATAATGAAAACTTGTAGCGATTACTCCTCTGAAACTACTTGACGGATTTTCATGAAATTTCACACGAATGTTGCTCTTCATGTCTTATTGATCCTAGCAAAATTTCAGGTCGGCCGGAAATTCAAGATGGCCGCCATGGCTAAAAATAGATTTTCAAAATACAAGTTTGTAGCGACTACTTCTTGAAAACTATAAGTGATATTGATATGTGACTTTTTCTAAAATGATCAGCATGACATGATGTTGGTCCTTGTCAAAAATCGTTTTGATTCGATGTTAAACATGGCCGTCAGCGGCCATCTTTGTTTACATAGAGTTACATAATGAAAACTTGTAGCGACTACTCCTCTGAAACTACTTGACGGATTTTCATGAAACTTCACATGAATGTTGCTCTTGGTGTCTTATTGATCCTAGCAAAATTTCAGGTCGGCCGAAAATTCAAGATGGCCGCCACGGCTAAAAATAATTTTTCGAAAAACAAATCTGTAGCGACTACTTCCTGAAATCCAGTGATTTTTTTACCGTTTTTCAAAGGTACCTCTACCTTTTCAATTGGGAAAATTTAGCGGCGTTTTTACAAAATTGGGAAATTTTCTGAATTCAATAATCAGTATTGTCTACATGAAAACAAAGTACTTTGAAGGCATTTATTGCTCATAATATGTTATTATTGTAATTCAGTCATTCAAAAAGACAGTTTTCTTTTTTTTTGTCACTCGTAGGTTGGGAAATTTCAGTACCTGCGGATATTTCTGACGAAATCTGTTTGTCAGAGTCACATTTGTCGGGTTCATCACCACCCGTCGGAATCGGACTCCCGCTCAGCTTTTTAAACAAAGAGCTTATGCTCTGCAAGCCCTTTGCGTCCTGCTTTTTTAACTTTTTTACATAATATTTTGAATTATGTGATGTGATGGAGTTTGATGATATCGAAGAAAATCTTGGTTAAAGAACGCCTTTCGTCGTTGTTTCGTATAATACTATGCTAATTTAAAGCGTTCGATTGATTCTGGTGACAAAATATAAAAACGAGACGCCCATTGGATAGCAGGTGCGCGCGCGACTACAAGGTTGTTGTGCAGAGGGGGTAAAAGCGGCGAATGTTCTAGATAATGAACTAGCTATTCAGCACAATGATTATTTTTATCGAGGTACGGTACGGCTTTTACCCCAACCTGGTTGTACGACGATATAGGTTTTCGCGGAAATTACAATGAAATACGCTTACGGAAAGCACTTTTCCCTATACTTTAAGAGTTAATTTACTATTTCAAATTTGTGTATCATTCTAATTGGGAAAATATGCAGCAAATTGGGAAATTATTTCTAGGGGAAACTGCCGATATTCGGTAGTAAAACCTACCAAAAAAAATCACTGAAATCAAAATGAATCAGTAGAGCTTCAAGGTCATTGACCTCTTGTTTTCTTTCCTATAGCGAGGCGTGTCAGCTGTTCTTCACCTCTGACCCATTGAAGATCGTGAGGGCGTCAAAACAGTATATGTATGACGAGAATGGAACAGAGTACCTGGACTGTATCAATAATGTGGCACATGGTAAGACTATACGAATATTTCATGGGTATCTGGTGAAGATAGGAAACCAAGGCTCTGCCGATATTCCGATTAAAACACTACTGCCGAGGGTTGGAATACCCTATCTGAAATGATTACCCATGATAGATTCTTTTTCTGGCATATCAGAGACATGCTGTGCGTTGATGCGTTTTGCATGCTTTCCTGCATACCGGATGTTTGTGCGCGTGACTTTTATCTTTACCCGTAAAGATGCGACTTTCCATCCCCCAACCAAAACATGGATAGCCTTATCCTGCAGTATGCAAGAAATGACAAATGCTACATGTTCATTGTATTTCAAAGCAGAACCAAAACTACTGTAACTATATGAGCCGAAACACGTGAAAACGACCCTTCAGACAACATTTTGACATTTTATGTTTTTTGATGGTTATGAAACATGGTGATTTTCTCTTTAAAAATCTCTTTATTTTATGTTGATATCTTAATTAAAAATGATTTTATCTCAATTTGAAAATCAAAAATTGTACTCACCACTAATTTTGACGTTGACGACGGCATCTTGGACGACGTCGTTGATTAAATAACAACAAAAAACATAAGCAATTACCATTTTCTATAACATCAACTATTTATATTAAGTAAACATATTCCCTATGATATAATAATTAAGTAAAACACGGAAAAGACAAGAAATTTGATTAGTAATTAATTGGATATCGGCCAACGTCATAAATTGTTACTTTATGACGTCGTCTAAACGTCCGAAGGCACGTTTTCGTGTGTTGCAGCTCATATATATAATTAAAGAATAAGATATAATAGTTTGGCATTGACGCCTCAATTATGAGGATGTTATTGCAACATTGATATTGAGTAAAGGTAGGGTTAGAATAGGGGCCTCGATGGCACTTTTGGAGCTGAGACCTCATCCCCTGAATGGTTCTAGCCCTGTTGAAGGAATTTCTGATGGGAATCTTCACTGTTCATCCCATCTGCCTCTGAGTACAGAACAAAAACCCATTTTCAAATCATATATTAGTAGGGTTCAGACTCTAAATGGTACTATTTACTAGTACAGGGCTTTTTTAACTTTAATATTTAAGTGGGGTCGAAATTCGGCCTCTTTCCAGTTGCAAACATCTCTATATTTTCCCAGTTCTTTGTAAAAAAATTCCCAATCTAAAAAAACCCAAAACATTTATGTACTTTTTTTTTTTAGAAAGTCAAAGAAGTTCCATTGTATGTTAAAATTGTTGCTAAATGATTGATATTATACCTAGAAAGCATACTTTTTTATGGAAGTTTTCCTCTTAAAAAACATTCCCATAAATAGCGAAAATCACGCTCTTTTTCCCCCCAATTTTATCAATCTGGTGCTTCTAAATTTTCTCAAAACCAGCAGGCCTATATGCCTTTTCCCAATTTTTTTCTCGAAAAAAGCCCTGTACTATTTAAAACAACATATCAATGACAGTCAGTTATACATTTTTGCAAACACCATTCTATTATTTAAAAAGTCTTTTCTCCTTCTTCCAATTCTTGGTACAATGCAGATCTGCAAACCTCTTCCCCTCGTAGGTTTGTCAGATGGGAAACTTCATCTCCTCTCCCTTTGAGGTTTCTGTTCCAATATGTAACCTATATGTTATGTTAACGGAACGTCAAACCCTATTTCATTTCCTTCCGATCCTATCTATAAAGTGACTTAAGTGGTTCATATTCATCACTGATCTAGTTGAAAGATATCACGCAACTTATTTTTAGCTCTACTGGCCAGGGGCCCTACTTTGTAGGGCTTATGCCATGGTCTGTCCATTTGTCCGTTAATTTTTTGATGTCAACGTGCTATCACCTTTATTTTGTATCTGATCTTTACCAAACTTGAATAAACAAAAGCTTGGATGACTTTTAAAAACGTCAGTTTTGGATCATAAACACCAGAGTTATGGCCCTTGATTTAATGAAAAAATGCTGGATTTAGCACCTTTGTTTTGCATCTTCTAAATACCAAGTAAAGCTTGTACAAGTTCGAAAACCACCTTTATCAGAAAATAAACACCAGAGTTATGACCCTTGTGAAAAATGCTATACTTTGCTTTTAATCTACTTCATTTTTCATCAGATCATTACCAAACTTTTTCAGAAATTATGTTAATATCAATAAAAGCTTGGACAAGTTGGAGAACGGCCATATCTGACACATGCCTGTACCCATAAGTGCTTATCACATTATGATGACATTATTTCACGTTCAGCTTCCAGGTTCCTATTGTCAAGGTCATGAAGATGCCAATTGCCATGACCACATTCACTAGCTCACACTATTGTACTAACCCGTAAGCAATAATTAATACAGGGTCTGGCAGTGTTTTTTTTTTTGAGTAGATCTAAATAATGAGAATTTCTTAAAAAGATGTCACATGCTCACAGTGGTCGAGATTAGCACAAGCCCGAGACTGGTAAAATGCCTGCCAGGTTTTCCAATATTTAAGAACACAAGCCCGATGGGCTTGTTGATTTGCCGCTCGTGTTGATGAGAGAAATTCGAATCCGGACGAGTGAAATCCATGAATCGGTCGTCCGAGATGACGAGTAACATTTTAGTAGAAAAAAAACAAAGAAAGAAAATAGTTCTTACATAGTTTATTAAGCGATTAAATGCAGTAAATAGTCAGAACTCTGTTTATTCAGCAATAAAAAGCAATTTAAGTAAACCGGATATTTGGAAATTTACGCATTTCCGTTTTGGGACATTCTAAAATGCGGCTCCCGTTCTAATTTCACGGAGCGCCGAACGTTACGGTATTTGAATGCTATACAAATAACCCTTTCACGGGGGAAATCTTTAAGGGTACTAGTCACCTAAAAGTCGAGGGCCATCAGGAAGGGGAATTGCAAAAAGTGTGCTGTTTTCCTGTATTGGAGTTTAACATTTTGTAATAAATATAAAAAATTTAAGGGGAATTTTTCACAGGAAAAGGGGGAAAAAAAAAAAATACCATGCCAGAGTAACTGTTATGGCCATGAGCAGACTGTAGTGAACTATAGACTATGAATATGAATATAGTCATCTATAATACTGGTCAAAGTTTCATAATTTTCATTGATTTATAATCAAACACATTATGATGTTTCCCTTTATTTTATTTATATATAATAGTGTTAAATGATGGTTTCTGACTACTTTTACAATGAGAGCAGGACGAGTAAAAATCCTATAAGGATGAGTAACATGTCAATGCCACTCGTCCTACAGGACGAGTATACACTTAAATATATTTCGTCTCCTGACAGTCATAATATCCTCTAGTTTTGTTTTGGATTGCACTGTTTACGATATTGTAGAGATTGAAATAAACATTACCATGATCAAATCTGAATAAATGTTACTATTATATTAGGCCCATATTGAGTATTCTAGTGTTTTTTCAATTTTTGACATACATTTTTCCGGGCTTGTTCGTTTTTATCCGGGCTTGTTCAAAATCCAAGAACACAAGAAGGGCTTGTGGTTTGAAATCCTAATTTCAATGACTGTGCTCAGCTTTGTAGATGTTATGTTCATGATGACCACCATCTATTTATAACAGACTGGATTATCTGTAGCTACATGTACTTCATTAAAAGTAGGGCACAGCTGTCCAATCTCAGACAGGTGTATAATAATTATAGGTTATTTAACATGGTTCTGTACAATACGGAGATATATTTGGACGAGTACACAGCTGGAAAAGTCATATTGGACGAGCCGTTAGGCGAGTCCAATATGATTTTTTCCAGCTGTGTACGAGTCCAAATATATCCCGTATTGTACAGAACCATGTTAAGTAACCTTTTTATTCTATACCTTTATTTTAACCAATCATTTATAATTCGGATATAACTTTCGTTTGTTTCATGCTTTCAAGCAAGTCGCTATGAACATCGAAAGCACAATTGCATGTAGGTCTATGTATTTTATATATTGTGTTCGACATGGCTTACTCTCAAGCTTTATTTGCTTGAAAGAATGCCCATTTCTCCGTTGTCAACAGTGATTAAATACTACCGAAGGTCAGTTTCAAACAATGATATATTATGCTAGTTTTTTGTGTTTTTTTTTTGTTATAAAGGAAAATTAAATAAAAATATGTGCAATAGATAGGTTTTCATTACTTGACAACAATTTATGGTTAGGTAATGACAGAAGCCTGTCGGTTCTGATTTTTATTCGGACCTTTTCACGCGTTTCGGTCTTTATCATAGGTTTAACATGGAACCTGTGAAGCGTACAATACGAACAAAATACGGGATATTTTGTACGCGCGTGCGTCCCGATACGGAAATATATTGTACGGTCACATGACTCGAAAGAGCGTCTACGATTGGATGTATAAATTAGGTATAGAATAATGTACAATATTCTCCGCACAATAGCCTGCCCTGTATAATGGATATATATATATACATATACATGTACAGTATTTTCCCCTGTAACAGCCTTTTCTCCATATACCATATTTCCCTAATAGTAGCGCTGATAATTCCCTAATAATAGCGCCGATATTTCCCTGATAGTAGCAATCGATTTTCCCTAATAGTAGAGCCCATATATTTCCCTAATAGTAGAACCCATATTTCCCTACTAAGTAGCATCAATATTTCCGTAGTAGTAGCGCCCATATTTCCCTAAGAGTAGAGCCCATATTTCCCTAATAGTAGAGCCCATATTTCCCTAATAGTAGCGCCCATATTTCCCTAATAGTAGCGCCCATATTTCCGTAATACTAGCGCCCATATTTCCCTAATAGTAGCGCCGATATTTCCCTAATAGAAGCACAGATATCTCCCTAATAGTAGCGCCGATATTTCCCTAATAGTAGCACCGATATTTCCCTAATAATAGCATCCATATTTCCCTAATAGTAGAGCCCATATTTTCCTAATAGTAGCGCCCATATTTCCCTAATAGTAGCATCGGTATTTCCGTAATAGTAGCGCCCATATTTCCCTAATAGTAGAGCCCATATTTCCCTAATAGTAGTGCCCATATTTCCCTAATAGTAGAGCCCATATTTCCCCCCATATAGTAGCGCTCATATTTTCATAATAGTAGCACCCATATTTTCCTAATATTAGCGCCCATATTTTCCTAATAGTAATGCCCATATTTGTAGGGCCCGTATTTCCCTAATAGTATAGCCTAATCGTAGAGCACATATTTCCCTAATAGTACCTCCGATATTGCCGTAATTGTAGCGCCTGTATTTCCCTGATAGTAGAGCCCATATTCCCTAATAGTAGAGCCCATATTTCCCTAATAGTAGCACCCATATTTCCCTAATAGTGGTGCCCATATTTCCCTAATAGTGGTGCCCATATTTCCCTAATAGTAGCACCCATATTTACCTAATAGCAGTGCCCATATTTCCCTAATAGTGGTGCCCATATTTCCCTAATATTAGCGCCAATATTTCCCTAATAGCAGTGCCCATATTTCCCTAATAGTAGCACCCATATTTCCCTAATAGTAGAGCCCATATTTCCTTAATAATAGAGCCCATATTCCCCTTATAGTAGCACTCATATTTCCCTAATAGTAGCGCCCATATTTCCCTAATAGTGGTGCCCATATTTCCCTAATAGTAGCACCCATATTTCCCTAATAGTAGAGCCCATATTTCCCTAATAGTAGCACCCATATTTCCCTAATAGTAGAGCCCATATTTCCTTAATAATAGAGCCCATATTTCCCTAGTAGTAGCGCCAATATTTCCCTAATAGAAGCGCCCACATTTCCCTAATAGTGGTGCCCATATTTCCTTAATAATAGAGCCCATATTTCCCTAATAGTAGCACCCATATTTCCCTAATAGTAGAGCCCATATTTCCCTAATAGTAGCGCCCATATTTCCCTAATAGTAGCGCACATATTTCGGTAATACTAGCGCCATATTTCCCTAATAGTAGCGCCCATATTTCCCTAATAGTAGCACAGATATTTCCCTAATAGTAGCGCCGATATTTCCCTAATAGTAGCACCGATATTTCCCTAATAATAGCGTCCATATTTCCCTAATAGTAGCGCCCATATTTCCCTAATAGTAGTATCGGTATTTCCGTAATAGTAGCGCCCATATTTCCCTAATAGTAGAGCCCATATTTCCCCCCATATAGTAGCGCTCATATTTTCGTAATAGTAGCACCCATATTTTCCTAATATTATCCCCATATTTTCCTAATAGTAATGCCCATATTTGTAGGGCCCGTATTTCCCTAATAGTATAGCCTAATCGTAGAGCACATATTTCCCTAATAGTACCTCCGATATTGCCGTAATTGTAGCGCCTGTATTTCCCTAATAGTAGAGCCCGTATTCCCTAATAGTAGAGCCCATATTCCCCTTATAGTAGCACTCATATTTCTCTAATAGTAGCGCCCATATTTCCCTAATAGTGGTGCCCATATTTCCCTAATAGTAGCACCCATATTTCCCTAATAGTGGTGCCCATATTTCCCTAATAGTAGCACCCATATTTCCCTAATAGTAGAGCCCATATTTCCTTAATAATAGTGCCCATATTTCCCTAATATTAGCGCCAATATTTCCCTAATAGCAGTGCCCATATTTCCCTAATAGTAGCACCCATATTTCCCTAATATTAGCGCCAATATTTCCCTAATAGTAGAGCCCATATTTCCCTAATAGTAGAGCCCATATTTCCCTAATAGTAGCACCCATATTTCCCTAATAGTAGAGCCCATATTTCCCTAATAGTAGAGCCCATATTTCCTTAATAATAGTGCCCATATTTCCCTAATATTAGCGCCAATATTTCCCTAATAGCAGTGCCCATATTTCCCTAATAGTGGTGCCCATATTTCCCTAATAGTGGTGCCCATATTTCCCTAATAGTAGCACCCATATTTCCCTAATAGTAGAGCCCATATTTCCTTAATAATAGTGCCCATATTTCCCTAATAATAGCGCCAATATTTCCCTAATAGCAGTGCCCATATTTCCCTAATAGTAGAGCCCATATTTCCCTAATAGTAGAGCCCATATTTCCTTAATAATAGAGCCCATATTTCCCTAATAGTTGCGCCCATATTTCCCTTTTGATTAAGAACTTTTGATTGGAAATAATAGACGCAGACACCTTCATTTGAAAGTGAATGATGCCATCACTCAAAACAATGCATATTTCATCAATTATTGTTCATTTAATTCTAAAATACAAAATGAGGTGGGGGTGGAGGGGGTGGGGGGGGGGGGGGGGGGGGGGTGCAGCTTCAAATGCATATGATATTGTTGAAAGAGAATCCAGTAATCTCTACATGGCACCGATCCAGTTAAATTGGAAAATTCCTTGACACATGGGGTCCACCAGTTGCGGATACAGATTTGAGATTAGTGGGGAATGAGGCTCTACTTTTTTTAACAGTTAACGACCAAATAAACACATGAATTTTCATAACTTCTCGGATTTTAACGGGGTCACACTGCAGGTGCGCACCCTACTAAATCCGACCATGCAAAAATACAAATTTATTTGTTTTACTTGTGTCTGGTAACTTTCATAAAACTAATTATTGGACAGTATGCACTATGCTGTGATTTGAGATAAGGTTGGCAGGGTTCTGGAAATATTTTGAAAATCCACTTGCCCAGGGCAAGTGGATTTTCAAAAGTCACTTGCCCTGCCCATAATGTCACTTGCCCCACATTTAAGAACACATAATTTCCCCAAAAATTGGCGCTGTACCATTATTCGTGTTAAACGGGACGGACCGCCGCATAATTTGGACAATTATACTTAGTTAGAAAAGAAAGGGAGAATATATTTTATGAATTAGTTAAAATACATTGTATTTATTCATATAAAAAAATCAGATGGTTGCATTTTCTTCTTTTGTGTCTATTACATCTTTGTGTTACTTAAATCATAAAATGATGAGACAGTATACAACCTCATTTTATTCCGCCCTCCCACCCCACCAATCACCTAACACACAACCCCATCATTTTTGACGACGACCCCAAAAAAATGCTTGGCAGCTAGTGTATGGAAATTGTAATGTCACAGTGTGTACAATTAACCAGTTGACAGAAAAAAAGAAGCTATTGTATTCATTTAAATGTGCGACAAGCAAAAAAACAAGACAAAAATGTTATTAAAAATATTCACTTGGCCCCAAATTTCTGCAACCATGGTAACATTCCTACGGCTTTTTAATTTCACTAAAGGGAATTAGATGAAAGCAAGAGGCATGAGTAGGGGTTCCCTTACTAGGGTTCCCTAGGAATTGTTTAAGAAGTAGTAGCAGTAACCTTATTTATCAAAAGCGAAAGTTCAAAACTTGAGAAAAAGTTTCCGTGATTGGTTCTGAAATCGCGAAAACCCATGACATGCGCATATCGCTAAGTTATGCAACTTATTTGTGTAGTCTGCACTTCCATATACGTTTAATTACAGATTATATCAATGAAATACACCAGATTCCTCATAAAAGCTCGTTGATAAACGAGTGCTTCAAGTAAAAGAAATGTACTTTCGTTACGAAAAAACCTTCGGCAATATTATCTAAACAAAAACGTGACGTTACGTGGGTCTGTCAATCATTATTTTGACACATTAAATTTGCAAATTAAGAAAGAGTTTTCTGATTTGATTGGTGGAAGGTCCAAAAATGATGTTCAGAGATTTCTGAATTTATGGTTGGAAGGTCACGGACATAATTACCGCGATTTCATTGGCCGATGGAAACACGTCTGACGGTCGTGTCAGGATAAATTGTAATACGGTGTTGTTTTCAAACGGTGTGAAATGCGCGTGTGGGTTAATTAGGTTGTTTATTGAAATAATGCCACAAATTAAGCTGCCTGGGGCGAGATTGTTGATTGTACCGAAAGTTGTTTGATCTTATTAACAATCGCTAGCGGCGAAAAACAGCTGCAAGTTTTATTCAGTTATCAAAATGAAATTCTGATATGGCTAGTTTGCCACTTGATATGTTCTGGAATGGAAATGTCCGTCGGGCAAGTGCGGGCAACCAGATTTGCGAAGGTCACTTGCCGCACCCAAAATCCACTTGCCCGGGGCGTCGGGCAACCGTATTTCCGGAACCCTGGTTGGGTAGTGGGAGGGGGAGGATCTCAGATTTAAGGTGGTGGGGAGCACACAACATTTGAAGGGACAGCAGTATCTATCAAGGATTGAAATTAGCACCTCAATATCATTTTGACTTTTTGTCATTTTGACAAACCAGCATATAAAGCTATTGGGAACACTCTTCGTCCGTCGTCGTCGTCCGTCCGTCGTTGTTAACTTTTGCTTCAAACGACTTCTCCTCAGAAACCGCCTGGCCAATTTTGACCAAACTTCACGTGGATGATCCTTAGATGAATGCTTTTTAGATTGTTAAAATTAGGTCAGCGCGACATCCAAGATGGCTGCCATTACCATATATGGTCGAAACCTTAAAAAATCTTCTTCTCAAGAACCGCTGGACAGATTTCAACAGTTTTTCTTTTAAAATAATCGCCAACGCCTAGACTAAATGAAGTCCCTGGGGTCAAAAATGGCCATGCCCTGGGGGACCAAAGTTTGTATATTGAGATTTTGCCTGTTTTTCATATAGACATATAGGAAAAAACTTTAAAAAATCTTCTTCTCTGAAACCACAAGGCACAGAGGTCTCATGTATTACATGTAGCATCAGCTTATGGTCCTTTACTAAGTTTGTTCAAATGGTGACCCTGGGGTCAAATTTGTCCCCGCCCCGGGGGTCACAGTTTAACATAGACTTATATAGGGGGGAAAAAAATAATCTTCTTCTCGGAAACTACAAGAGCCATGTTTGATATTTTGCATTTACTATAAGCTTATGGTCCTTTACCAATTTTGTTCAAATGCTGACCCTCGGGTCACATTTGGCCCCGCCCTAAGGGTCACATGTTTTACATAGACATGTATAGGGAAAAACTTAAAAAATCTTCTTCTCTGAAACTGCAAGAGTCAGAGGTTTAATATTTTGCATTTGCTATAAGCTTATGGTCCTCTACCAAGTTTGTTCAAATGTGGTGACCCAAGGGTCACACTTGGCCCTGCCCCGGGGTCACAGTTTTACATAGGCTTGTAAAGGGAAAAACTGAAAAAAAATCTTCTTCTCTGGAACCACATGGCACGGAGCTCTCATGTATTACATGTAGCATCAGCTTATGGTCCTCTACTTAGTTTGTTCAAATGGTGACCCTGGGGTCAAATTTGTCCCCGCCCCGGGGGTCACAGTTTTACATAGACTTATATAGGGAAAAAAATTAAAAAACTTCACGGAAACTACAAGAGCCAGAGGTTTGATATTTTGCATTTACTATAAGCTTATGGTCCTTTACCAAGTTTGTTCAAATGGTGACCCTTGGGTCACATTTGGCCCCGCCCCAAGAGTCACATATTTTACATAGACATGTATAGGGAAAGACTTAAAAAATCTTCTTCTCTGGAACTGCAAGGGCCAGAGGTTTAATATTTTGCATTTGCTATAAGCTTAAGGTCCTCTACCAAGTGACATGGTGACACTGGGGTAAAATTTGACCCCACTCCGTGGGTCACAGTTTTACATTAAAGTCTTCTCTGGAACTACAAGAGCCAGAGGTTTAATATTTTGCATTTACTATACTCTTATGGTCTTTTACCAAGTTTGTTCAAATGGTGACCCTGGGTTCACATTTGGCCCCGCCCCAGGGTTCATGTTTTACATAGACTTGTATAGGGAAAAACTTAAAAAATCTTCTTCTCTAAAACCACAAAGCACACAGCTCTCATATATTACAGGTAGCCCTGGGGTCACATTTGGCTCTGCCCAAGGTGTTACTCTCTAGACCTTCATTTTGTATTTGATCTTTACCAAACTTTGTCAGGGTCTTAAATCGTCTATATCAATGTTGTTATACACAACAGAGCCCACATTTCTTGAACAATCTTAACCAAACTTGCACAGATTGTATATGACCATAAGATTTCGAAGAAGTTCGATAATGTGCCAGTACTCAGGTGATCGCTTTAGGGCCATCTTGGCCCTCTTGTATTGGTTCAGATTTACTCAGGTGAGCGATATATGGCCATCATGGCCCTCTTGTTCCATTTTCCTTCATTATTCTACCATAGGCTAACATATATTTTTGGTTTGACATAATCATCAACAAATAGTTTTCACGTAATTGACGATGGCAAAGAAAGTGAGAAAAAAACAGGGAAAGCTTGCAAAAACAAGCAAATTATGTTGCTAAAAGTTCCTTTCAAAGAGGCTAAAGTCTGCATTACGTGGTCCCACCTGCGAGCGATGGGAAAGCTCATATTAGCAGGATTTTATAACGGATATTTTGACAATAAAACACATTTAAAAATATTTTTTATTGACAAAATGCGATAACTTCTTTAACATTACCTACTAAATGTTCTAATTTTACAGTATGCAAACTTTTTAAGCTGAAATTAGGGTTTTATTTCATACCCCAGCCAACCCTGTTTTCGCTTCTTGGAGAAGGGGGTGGATGGGGTATGAAAGTTAATACTCAGACCACGTAATGTGGAATAGGCCACTCATGAGTTTTACTGGTCACAGGATGTTGGTACAAACAATGTGTAATATTACAATGTTCGGCACATACTAGGGCGCTTTTTTTGAGGAAATTGGGAAAAGGTTTAGGCCTGCTGATCATCATCGATTTTGGGAAAAAGAGGCGTGAGATAGTCAAAATTGGGAAAAAAGCTCATATTATAATGTTCATTATTTAAGTGAATGTTTTTTGAGGAAAAACGTCCATTAAAATCTGTGTTTTAGGTTTAATATCAATCAAGTATTTCATTGAGTATTTATTTTAACATGCCCCAAACTATGGGAAGTCTGTCACTCTTATTTAAAAATCAATTTGGGATTGTTTCCCCCAAGAATTGAGAAAAAATAGTGTTTTTTGCAATTGGGAAGAGGCCGAATTTTGGCCTCTGTTATAAAGGTTAAAAAGGCCCTGTGTGCAACTCCACAATTGAAAATTAGTAACATAATGTTTGTTTCCATGTTTGTAACTACATTTGTGCATGGAAAAAACATTCAGACCAATTCTGGGTATTGCCTATTCCTTACCCTGCATTTCACTACTGGCCATTATAAGGTCATCAAAAGAAAGAAAAACTAATGGCTGCTAGTTTATGCACTTGTGTGTTTTTTCTGCAGTTGGTCATTGTCACCCAGATGTTGTGTGTTTTTTCTGCAGTTGGTCATTGTCACCCAGATGTTGTGTGTTTTTTCTGCAGTTGGTCATTGTCACACAGATGTTGTGTGTTTTTTCTCCAGTTGGTCATTGTCACCCAGATGTTGTGGAAGCCGGTTACCAGCAGATGAAGACACTAAACACAAATATCAGATTTTTACACGACAACATCGTCAACCTAGCGGAGCGAATCACATCCACCCTGCCTGCTAAACTCAATGTTGTCTACATGTGCAATTCGGGGTAAGACTTTTTAAAATACAGCTACAGTACAGCTCACGCGAAACCCACACTTTACTCGATTCGCCGAGTTTGGTCGTAAAGAGTTCCGCGCGTATTTGCGCGGAGTCAGTGTTTGTACTCGGCGAATTCACGCAGCAAAAGTATGCCATTGTCGAGTCACTCACACTCCAAGTTACTCCGCATAGAATCCAATTAACCATGAGTGCACACCTGTGGTGATTTATTATTGGTGAAAAATCTGAATTTTCCGACAACTTTTCAACTTGTCCGATATCGCGCTTGAAAAAGCAATCAATCGCCAGAAAAACAACAACAATGAGCCGCCGAGTGCATCTTTTATTTGCAAAGTTGACACGACTGATAAATACAATGAATAAATTTGAAACAAATACGTATTTCAAACTTTTAATGCATTTAATCACAGTTTTGTTCGTTTTTGTTGTCCAAAAGTCACAGTTTTCCAACCGACATAAATACCCATAATCCTTGGCCATGTATGTATCTTTTAACAAGGCGGCACTAATAACGGGTTTATGACCCGGAGTTCTTTACCATTTTTTCTGATTATTTCTGACTAAAGAACCCATCGATGTACTAATAAACAGCAGAATAGCAAAATTTGTTACAAAAAACGACTATTAAATTAAAAATATAATTATAATTTCCAGTATAATAATTACTGATTGAATGTTATGTTCCGTCGCCGCGAAGCCGGTAATAGGAACCGCCATATAACTGTCGTGACCCAGTATACATAATCCGGGCATTCAAATTTTCCCACAAACAAAACAAAAGTCTTCTGCTTCGATTTTTTCTGAAGTTATTGAATAATTATGCATTAAAATGACTGCTATTAGAAAAAGTTGCTCCTTTTACTTTACCTGTGCCGTTTCGACTCGGCTAACTCCGAGTTTGTCTACGCGGAGTATCGTGGCGTACTTTCGTGCTGTAAGTACGACGAGAAGCTTTTCCGACTCCGCGTAGTTTTATCATCGAAACTCTGTGTAATTACGCGATTTGTAAATTTCTCACTCGGCGTGAAAGAGTAAAGTGTGGGTTTCGCGTGAGCTGTACTGTACGCAAAAGTTGAACCTAAAAATTATTAAGTTATCTTCCCTTTGCTTTGAGGGTCAAGGTCACTTCCACATTTGCTTTGTCACGTTGCAGTGTACCACCCAAGATACAACTATAAGCAAAGTTTGAAAGGTCAAGTGCATACAGTTTGTGAGCCCCCCCACACACACACATGAAGGACAGGCGAGTTGTCTGTCATCCGTCCGTCCGTCGTCTGTTAACTTTTGCCTTGTGAACACTCTAGGGACTTGGACTTCATTATTAATCGAATCTTTACGAAACTTTGCCAGTGTCTTTATATCAATGAAAGCTCGGACAAGTTCGAAAACCTGCCAGATCGGATTAATTTCACCGGAGTTATGGCCCTTGTTTTGCTGAAAAATGCCATATTAAGCCTTGTGAACACTCTAGCACCTTCATTTATTATTTGATCTTTACCAAATTTGCACAGATTTTTAATATCAATGAAAGCTCGGACAAGTTCGAAAACCAGCTGAATCGGATCAGTAACACAGGAGTTATGGCCCTTGTTTTTTTCTGAAAATTGCTATTTTCTGCCTTGTGAACACTCTAGGGCCTTCAGTATTAATCGGATCTTTACTAAACTTTGCCAGTGTCTTTATATCAATAAAAGCTCGGACAAGTTTGAAAAACGGCAAGATCGGAATAATTTCACTGGAGTTATGGCCCTTGTTTTACTGAAAAATGCCATATAAAGCCTTGTGAACACTCTAGCACCTTCATTTATTATTTGATCTTTACCAAATTTGCACAGATTTTTAATATCAATGAAAGCTCGGACAAGTTCGAAAACCAGCTGAATCGGATCAGTAACACAGGAGTTATGGCCCTTGTTTTTTTCTGAAAATTGCTATTTTCTGCCTTGTGAACACTCTAGGGCCTTCAGTATTAATCGGATCTTTACTAAACTTTGCCAGTGTCTTTATATCAATAAAAGCTCGGACAAGTTTGAAAAACGGCAAGATCGGAATAATTTCACTGGAGTTATGGCCCTTGTTTTGCTGAAAAATGCCATATAAAGCCTTGTGAACACTCTAGCACCTTCATTACTTATTTGATCTTTACCAAACTTGCACAGATTGTTAATATCAATGAAAGCTTGGACAAGTTCGATTGAATCGGATCTGTAACACCGGAGTTATGGCCCTTGTTTTTTCTGAAAAATGCTATTTACTGCCTTGTGAACACTCTAGGGCCTTCAATATTAATCGGATCTTTACTAAACTTTGCCAGTGTCTTTATAGTTATGTTCCCCAACCCCCCCCCCCCCCCCCCCCCCCCGTTTATTTACGGATTAAGTTAATATTACTGGAACACTAAAGGTTATCAGCTTTGTTGGAATATTATTAGGGCCTGGATCAGCATGACATGATGTTGGTCCTTGTTGAAAATTGTTTTGATTCGACATTAAACATGGCTGCCATGGCCATCTTTGTTTACAAAGAGTTTTCATGAAACTTCACAAGAATGCTGATCTAGCTATCAAAACCCCTATCAGCAGAACTTCAAGGTCATTGACCTTTTATTTTTTTCACAACACAAACAAATCTGTAAAAAAGGCGATCCTGTATTGGTATTTCAAAAAACCATGTGAGATGTTTTCCTGTCATTTTAAATTTAGACGTTTAACCCAGGTGATTTTATACCCTCTAACCCCCTAAAGTTGGTCCTTACTGAAGAAACTCACAATAAATATAATATATGTAACTGAACATGAAATAACAAAAAAAAAAGTAACTTTAAAGCGGAAAATAACTGAAAATGAAATAAATCAAGTACGAAAATAAGACCAATTTTGTCAAACAAACTGATCGAAGATGGGTTTCAACTGTCATTGTTGATTCACGCTGTATCGTTAACAGTACCGTTTAAATACCGTACTGTTTTGTTTTTCATTTTAACGGTATCCAACCCTTATATGGAAAGGAAGCTTGTGGGGATTTGCGGCGGTCATGGTCACTGTTACTAAAAATAGAAAAACAATTTCCGCTCAATATTGTACACTGTTTATATCACTTTAATACTAGAACTTCAACAACTTCATTGATGTAATTTGCTGTTTTTGTAGAAAAAAACACTTTCGTTACTTCATTTTCATCTTACCGTTACTGCTATAGCATTTCAAATGGAAAAC